>BGPT01001595.1:55334-102227 GCA_003297045.1 Symbiodinium sp. clade C Y103
AGTGTTAAAAACTGACGGTCTCGGAGCACTTTTGGAAGTTGAGATGTCGAAAAAGTGCACGGCGCTGTGGCGCGAAGCACATTTGGAAGTAAAAAGTGTAAAAACACCACATGCTCGGGCCACTTTTGGACGATTCGATGGCCATCCGATGTCGAAAAAGTGCACGCCGTTGTGGCGCCAAGCACATTTGGAAGTGAAAAGTGTCAAAAACTGCGGGTTTTCAGCAAATTTTGAGATGTCGGTTAACTAACTGAACTAACAGAACAACTTCACAACTTAACAATTGAACAACTTAACAACTTAACAACTTAACAACTTAACCACTTAACAACTTAACAACTTAACAACTGGGTTAGTTAGTTTGTCAGTTAGTTAGTCAGTTAGTCAGTCAGTTAGTCAGTTACTCAGTTAGTCAGTTAGTCTGTAGTCAGTTAGTTAGTTTGTTAGTCAGCTAGTCAGTTACTCAGTTAGTCAGTTCGTCAGTTAGTTATTTAGTTAGTTAGTGAGTGAGTGAGTGAGTGAGTTAGTTAGTTAGTTATTTAGTTAGTTAGTTAGTTAGTGAGTTAGTGAGTTAGTGAGTTAGTCAGTTAGTCAGTTAGTCAGTTAGTCAGTTAGTCAGTTAGTCGGTTAGTCAGTTAGTCAGTTAGTTAGTTAGTGAGTGAGTGAGTGAGTTAGTTAGTTAGTTATTTAGTTAGTTAGTTAGTTAGTGAGTTAGTGAGTTAGTGAGTTAGTGAGTTAGTCAGTTAGTCAGTTAGTCAGTTAGTCAGTTAGTCAGTTAGTCAGTTAGTCGGTTAGTCAGTTAGTCAGTTAGTCAGTTAGTCAGTTAGTCAGTTAGTCAGTTAGTCGGTTAGTCAGTTAGTCAGTTAGTCAGTTAGTCAGTTAGTTAGTTAGTTAGTTAGTTATTTAGTTAGTTTGTCAGTTAGTCAGTTAAACAGTTAGTCAGTTAGTCAGTTAGTCAGTTAGTCAGTTAGTCAGTTTGTTAGTTAGTTAGGTAGTGAGTCAGTCAGTTAGTCAGTTAGTCAGTTAGTTAGGCAGGCAGATAGANGTTAGTTAGGTAGTGAGTCAGTCAGTTAGTCAGTTAGTCAGTTAGTTAGGCAGGCAGATAGATAGACAGATAGGTAGGCCGACGCTCGAACCACCTTTTCATCCATCAGTGGGTTCGCTCTGCCATCCATCATTCACAGCAACTCACCTTTCCTATAGTTTGCTATTCCTGAAACTTCCGCCACCGCCTTGTGCGGTACNGTTCGCTCTGCCATCCATCATTCACAGCAACTCACCTTTCCTATAGTTTGCTATTCCTGAAACTTCCGCCACCGCCTTGTGCGGTACTACTGGTACCTGTACAATGCATTGTGAACATGCATTGCAAAGCATATTTACCCAAGCAGCTCAGCTCCAAATCAACAAATGTCATAACGGTGACTCTAGCGGTCCAAGACTTAGCATGTATAGAAACAACAGGCAGATATGCTGCATTCCAGGAGTGCAGTCGTGTACAAAGAGCAGATTCATGTTTGTGCAGAAGCGTGTGCAGAAGTGTGTGTCTGTGTATGTGTTTGACCAAGTTCAAGACTTGAACGCGTCACACAAACGCTACCCAAGTATACCTAAGTGATGAACAATTGCACATTCAACGCAGAGGTTTGATCACTTGGGTGAGCTATGAGAGCTGCCCTCCTCAGCTCATGGACAAATCGAAGAATTGCTCAAGCCTGTGTTCAACACATACTGGCTGGGTAGACTTTTTGGTTGTCAGAGGATACACCTAGGTACATAGAACAAATCACAAACCAGATGGTTGTTGTTTTAAAACATTTGTTTTAGAATGTTTTAGACACTTTTAGACTTTAGATTCAACGAGGTGTTGTTTGTTTTTTTTGTTTGCCCAACTGTTCTATCTCCATGTTTATTGTAGCTCGGTGACAACGCTTGTGCATCTTTGCTGCAAAACAAGGGCAAGAGGGTCGCATGGGACCACGGTAACTCTTACCAAGAGCAATCATTGGGCAAGCACGAATATACTGAAACTGCCGAGTTACAGTCAAATATATTGGAAAGAAAAGAATTGTTTCTGCTTGGATCATTTCCAGCCAAGCCAAGCCATCCAGAAAAAGTGTTGCAATGTTACGTGTTTATATTTGTATGTGTTAGAGCTGTTTTGTGTCACAATGGCTACCTCCAACAGATTTATCGTTTTGCAGGCTATGTATGTGAATTTTGTTTGTTTAGGCAGCAGTAAAACCTAAGAACATCTACTGTAAGAACTCAAGGGCATGGCGTGTCTCTTCTGAAATGCAGAGCCGTGCACTCCAAAAAGAAGTCCTCGTTTGGACGCTTCCTACACAAGAGTGGTTTGCATTGAAGTAAGGTACAACTCAGCAATTCTCTTCACTTGTGTCAGGCAGTCAGTGAAGATAAATTGAAGTCGTATGCTACTTCATCCCGCACTCTTTGGGTCAAGGATTTCTAGATGCAGGGAGTGTACTAGGAAAACTGAACACATCCAAACGCTTGAAAAGGACACGTTTGTTTGGATCTAAAGTTGACAGAATTATATAGAAGTTTAAAGTGCAAAATTCATGGAATGAGCAAGAAAAAACTTGGAAAGAGTAAAACGGTTCAAGGGCCCTGGAACAGGGTTATGATGGGGACAGAGTTCAACTGTAACACGGTTCGCTACATTCTTCCATCACTCTCTGGTGTATTATATTTTTCCCATACACAAGCATATATTTTGTTTAGCATTTTTTAGTCAAACATGGCAGAACGAGCTGGTTTGAGCCCGAAAGTCACGAAAGCTTGCTTGCTAGCTGGAGTTGTTTTTGCGTTCGCAATGAATTGGGGGCAGATTCAAGACATTCGCAGTGATCTAGCATGTCGAAGTGATTTTGGGGCCCCCCCTGTTTGCAATGATGTCTCGCTTCTGACTATCCGCCCCCACCCCCGGCTGGTTCGAATCCCGCTATATGCATCCTGATGCAAAGGGTATCAAGGGCAAGTGTTGCTTTGAGCTTATAGCAACGAGCTGTTAGATACCACGGTGCAAGTGCAAACAATGCCACATGTAAAACATATATAGATGAAGTGTCGTTTCCGATACAACCATTGTTGAAGAAACGGGTGGCAGAGCCTGAGCTAGCAAAGCTTATAGTGACGCTGCGTCCTGCTCGGGAATGCGACTAGATATCACTCTTCATTTTTCCGGCTTCACCACGAGCAGCCCCGCTTTGGAATCTTCAAAGGGAGACTCTGAAGCAAACGCCGAAGCGATGTTTCACGCGAATTTCCCACGGGTTTCTCGAAACTGTAGATCTAACCTCCCAGCTTTACTTAGACTGCCAAACAGCAAGCCGACTAAGCTGATGTCCCAGTCCATATTCGCATCCAATTTCAGTTCTAACATCACCATCACCCCACGCTGTGCTGTCCTTTCAACTTGGTTCTGTTTTGTCATTTGCCATCAATCAAAGGCAAACATTTAGAGTCTACGATGTCTACGCAACTGGGTCAACCTTTGGCAGCACCTTTTTTCCCGCTCACAGATTGACACTAAAAATGCGCCACATTCTCTCAATACACGTCTCTCCTTGTCGCGCTCTCGTCCCTTTGGATCCCTTTGGCCTCAAGTTGAAAGGCGAATTACGACACCTGGGAGCTGTCAGGTTCAGTGGATTGCCATCCCATTTGGCAAACACAAAATGCAGAGAGAATTGAAGCAAATTGTGACACTGCGCGCATCAGGCGAGGAGCAATGCTTGGAGCAAGGCTGTTCTGCCCTGGGAAGTGGCTTGGATTGCAAGGTTTGTGTAGAAGCACGTCGTGAGTTTTCTCAAAATGAAAAAGGTACGGTACTTCAGAAATCTCCGATAAGCAGGCAGCAACTACAATTTGATTGTTGCGTGCGGAAGGCTACAAGCACATGCATCCATCCATCCATCCATCTATCCATCCATTCGATTGCCGGTTGATTTGTCTATTGAAGATGTGGCTGTTTGTCCAAAGCTGTAAGTGACTGACCTGCATACATCTGGCAAGTAGACCTAGGCTAGAGGGTAGCCAGAGTATATTGTAAATACAGAAATACAGTACATGTAAATACCCGCCGCTTCCCTGGTGCTGACACTTGTTGGGAAGGCATCCCAGTTGTCAGCCAAACATGCTCAACTGATTACTGATGTCACATGATGTCACCAAACATCTCCAAATGTGATTTCACTAGCAACTCACACTCTGAGGCGAAGCCTCTGCTGCCGGGAGTTCAGCCAAAGATCTTGCAATTATCGTTTGTGTTTTTGTCAAACGGATATGGGTCAAACATGGTCAAACTTATTGATCCTCGAAAATGATTTAGAACTAAACGCAGAATTTTGTGGGCTCCTTGTTTGACCCATATCCAAAGAGGAAGACAGAATGAGCAGAGTCACACACTTTGCATGGATCCTTTACTCAGCCTTCCATCTTTCCTTGTGCTTCAGGTTGCTCAGAACATGGTGATGATTGGACAGAGCATCATGACAGTGAATGAAATTGGGCATCCCATGCATGCTTGCATGGCAGCTATTGGGTAGAACTATATCTAGATCGGCTTTGGTGGTTTCAACTACTCCACTAATTATTCAGCCAGCTGGTCCACTTTCCAAGAGTCAAGTATGAGCTATTCGTTTGGAATGTCCTCGATCCAGTTTTTGTTAAAAAAAAAAACATGTATTCTTCAATGCCAGCCAGGAAAGAAGACAGCGGAGAGAAGCCAGAGGCACATTCGATGGGACCTCCTTCCTCAGCTACCGGATCCCCCACGTGGGTGTCTTTGTCAGTTTGCACATGTCATCACATGTCCCTTTGGCTGATAGCCAATCTCCAGCCTCTTACCCAATCAACCCTATAATATATATATATATATATACATATACATATCATATATTTTTTATATTGCATGGTGTTGTGTAACTTTTCCTATTGTTTATATAACGATTAAAATTCCTATTTGCCTATTAATTGTTTGCAAATAACACGTTCTATATATACTGAACCCAGCGCAGAGACAAACCACACTCCAACGATCCGTGAGTTTGGACACTTCCCTTTCCGAACCGTAGGATGCTATGGGACCATAGGTTCTCACTATGTTTCTTCCTGTTTCTGGATAGATGTTAGGACTTGTCGTATCAACAGAGACCTTTCTTTGGATATCTCACGGTCCAAATCCATGTCCTTTCAAGTGGCAGACAGAGTCAGGATCCGATGAAAGACATGATGGGCAGCTTGTCTGACCTGATGAAGGGCAAAAACAAGGCAAAATCTCTTGCGTGGTTTCTCGTTGCTTTGCCCTGCTAAGTGACATGGCACCGGGACGCACATGGGCACATACTGAGAAACAATCCGACACATTTTGCTGAAATTCGCCCAAATTCGCTTTAAGCGCCTGATCTTAAGCACTCTTGAGCCGCCTTTTGCGTCTTGAGCCTGTTGAGCCGCTCGGGCGCTTTTAGTCAGGCACCAGCTCCAGCTCCAGCTCCAGCGCCTCAGGCCAGTGTTCAAAGAGGTTCAACGAGGTTCAAAGAAATTTCAAAGTACTGCGTAACATTGCGTAGCGTATCCGATGTATCCGTTTTCGATCCCGTTTTGTCTCGATCGTCGTTTTGTTGTGCAGCCATGTGAAGCCCCAATACTTCAAGTTGCGCCCAGCAGAGTTGGGAACACTTGGATTGCAGTCTTTGTTGGTATTCACTAGCACGGTTTCCGGAAGGTGCGTGACCAACAGACCAATTATCAAACTTATTTGTTTGTAGACAAGTGTGATAGCTGATTACTGTATATAAATACACCAGTCTTTCCGAAGTCGCAAAAAGGCAGGCTCTCGACATTTCCACGCACAGACCGCAAATGGTCTCAATATTTCCTAGCTGTTCTTGCAGCTACCCCGGGCCAGACCCCAAGTTCGCCAGCCAGCGCGAACCCTTTTGACAACTTCTTCTCGGGTGTCTTTGGCCAGGTGGGCATGGCAAGAATAGCACTGGTTCATTTGAATGATTTTGAATGACATGTTTGACTCTTGACAAGGAAACTCGTTGACGGCCAAGCCTCTAGGATGCATTCCTGCCTGCAAATTTTGTTTGTGGCCGTACTGCCTGCAAGGGTACCAATCCAAGCGCTTCCAATGGCGCAGCGCCAGCTCCCCCTCAGAATGCTGCTTGGCCAAATTGCCATGTTGCAAAGATTTGCAAAGCATACACTCAACTCATCATACTCATCTCAACTCCATTCTAAATTCATGCTGACGATGTGACGATATTTCGATCTGAGTTGACGTTGCCCAGTGCCACCTTGGTTGTTTTTCCTTTCACCTGTTCATGTTGGCGTGAAAGCATGGAACGGCCCTTTTGCATCCTTGGGCATTCTTTGGCTAGAGGTTGACAAAATGCTGGGCTTAAAAGAGTTGACACTACACCTATTTGGAAGGTGTCATGAAGTTCTTGTTCTCCCCAGTAGTATGGCCAAAGTCATACAAGATAATTGGATAGAATTAGCTTTCGGGTTTGAACATTTGCAGCTTGGAGCTGGGCAGAAATTGCCAAATGATAGGAGGCTGGATCAGTTCGGTCTGTTGGCTCCATAGTTCGCCACATGCGTCACTTCATGGTTGATACTGCACAGAAATTCCCAAGCCTGGAAGACTTCTGCGTTTGGTGCTTTCAAGTCTGCCACAACTTCGAGGCCAATGTGGCTATGAACATGTTCAACTGGGCGCAGGCACGAAGGGACGTTGGTTTCAAACCAGGCACGAGGGCGAAGTTGTCAAAGCTAGTCTCGACTTTAAAGCTGCTGACCTCTAAGGTTCGCAATGTGGCAACTCTGCTGCAAATGTTTTTCAACTCTGGTTATCGTATGTTACGATAGATTACGATATTGTAGTGTGAAGCCATGAAGCGCAAAGGAGCCAGACACAGTCTCAGACCTGCTTTTTTGGCCTGGACAGGGCAGACGACTTCAGATGGGGATGGCTGGCATGGGCATGGGTGGCATGGGCATGGGCATGGGCGGTGGCGCTGCGCTTAGTCTGCCTCAGCACATTTGACGCGGAAATCCGAAAAGCAAGCATTTACGTAAGTGGCAGCCGTTGTCAAATGCCAAAGCATGTCCAAATATTCTCAGAGCTTCTTTCAATTTCTTTCATAGTTACAACATGTCACAACACAAGGACGTGAAAAGCTGGTGCGAAAAGGTTCAGTACATAAGCAAAGCTTCAAGTTGTTGCCGAGGCGGCTCAATGGATCCAGCGCAAACCTCAGCCACACTTTGAGGACAGTGGGAGCTCAAAAATCTAGATGTTTGTTTCTGTCCCAAGGGGCATGAAAGAAAAAATGCTACAGTATGTAGATTATGTAGTGCATGGTAGTGCGATATTATGTAAAATGGCATGCTGAGTATCGGTTTCAGGAAGCGGCTTGGGGGATACTCAATCTCCACCCAGCATGGGTCCGATTGTCCAGGACGTATTTATATATTATATATTTATAAAATTTATATAATATACATATATATATATAATTTTATATATACATATACAAAAATGCCAGTTTGGCCTGGCTCTTTTTCATGGAATTGTTGAACAGTTTTAGAGGGTCTGGCTGGATCTTGCTTGGTTTCATTTCATGAGTTGTTTGATCAACATTGCAATACGCAATGCCAACACTGCGTTCCATAGGAGAGCCATTTGCAAATGGAGGGCTAATTATTTTAGAATTTTTTTTGCGACAAGTTTAGGATTTTTTTTGGATTCCTGCTTCTCTGCTTTTCCTGCTTTTCCTGCTTCTCTGCCTCTCTGCTTTTCCTGCTTTTCCTNNTCTGTTTCTCTGCTTTCCTGCTTTTTTGCTTTTCTGCTTTTCCTGCTTCTCTGCTTCTCTGCTTTTCTGCTTCTCCGCTTTTTTGCTTTTCTGCCTCTCAGCTTTTCTGCTTCTCTACTTTTCTGCTTCTCTGCTTTTCTTGCTTCTTTGCCTTTCTGCTTCCCTGTTTTTCCGCTTTTTGCTTTTCCTGCTTCTCTGCNATGCCCAAATGTGGCAAATACCATGCAAAATGGCAAATTCAAGTTCAAAACCATTGCAAACACAAGGCAAATGGTACCAGCCAAGAAATCCCAAAAAAAATCCTAAACTTGTTGCAAAAAAAAATCNAAAACCATTGCAAACACAAGGCAAATGGTACCAGCCAAGAAATCCCAAAAAAAATCCTAAACTTGTTGCAAAAAAAAATCCCAAAACTATTCCACACCCTTTGCAAATTATTGCATGTCGGACTGTCGTTTTGTGACGTCTGGGCATGTCGCTGCTGCTATGCTCCACTACTGCAAGATCAGCTTGTATAGGATACCACAAAGCTGCTTGCAATTATTCTCCCGCCCTTCGTTGCGACAAGGCGACAAGTGCCAAAATCACCTCTCCAAAGTCTTGAGCACAATATATTCGCATGTGTATATGTTTAATTATGTCTATCTATACATACATGTTACATGTGTATAAGATATATAAGCTATGCGGATTTGGCATCCAGGAAGTCAAGTAAGATTTGAGTTGGTCCTAGTTTTGATAGCTACCTTGATATTGAGTTCCGAAATCAATGGATGTTCATGCTTAATTCGTAGCACAGCCAATCAGCCCGGCTGCCCAATTTTGGGCGAACCATGCAGAACCTCTGTTTTTTTCCTGGTGGTGCCTTCCTTTTTGTTTGTTGTACTTACCTTTGCTGATAGCCACTTTTCAGACTCTTCGTTCTTCTGCGTCACTTTAAAGCCACAGACCCTCTTACAGCATACACAAACCCGAAGAAGCACAACTTGGGCCTGAATACTTCGAGGTGTTTGAACACTATTGAGTTGTTTTGCCTGTGAATATTGCTTGTTCGCAGCTTATTCACGTCTCAGCACGGATTTTGAAGTTTTGCTACAGTTTGCCATGTTCTGCATCTAAAACTTGTGCTTTTTCGCTTTAGGGACAACCCGTGTTTCAATTTTTTTGCATGCGACATGGCATTCTTTCAACATGTTTAAAATCAAGTTCTTCTTCCTTTAACCTCAGCCTCGTTGGTCAACACCCGTGTTGCTGAGATGATGATGATGGGTGTCCAAATCTGAGCATCGGTACCAGTTGAGACTTTTTCATGCTTTCATGCATATCGGTTTTGACGTGACGAAAACAGAGGCAGTTATGTGGCACAGTATCAACAGACGTGGGGAGTTGTCTCATGCTTCTGTTTTCCAATCATGTCATGGATCAATGGTGCTGAAATTACAGTCAAAAGTCAAAAGTTTCCTTCGAGTCTTCCCAAGTTCTCTGTGAGAGGTCAGAAGCAATGTCAAGTAGAGTACAGTAGATGTTTATAGACATTTTACACATCCATTGTTTTTCTTCCGTGCATCCAGTTTTCTGGCCTATTCTCTTCATTTTGTCTCGTGACTCACCGCGTCTTCAAGGGGGCTGCTATGGCTGCCCAAATGGCAAAGCAGGCCGGCTGCTGCTGAAAGCTTTCCGCGCCCCTGCAAACCCCAAAACTGTTGTGTCGATCTATGAATCTATGATAACATACCTAATGTATATATATATATAGAATCATACAACAAATATATATATATATATACACGGATCAGTTCCTGTGTTTATTGCTTGTTGATTTACCATGATCACTGATGATCAAAGGTGAATCATAAGGACAGGAAAGTATGGGAAGGGAGAATAGTCTAGATGATCCGACAATCACAGCAACATCATCTCTGACTGAGAGTGCTCGCAGACATTTCGGAGCTATCCAGGCACTGTTGTATCAGTTTGTTGCTGGAATGTTACATTCTTAAAAGATTCAGGTGCATCCAAGTGCAAGTGACGATCCGTTTGGAATTGTATAGATAACATTGTATGCAGTGTGCATGATACTTTCTGTCTCTGGACATGACCTCTAGAAATGATCTCTGGGCCAGGTGAAAGATCTCGGCGATATGACCCACAGAGTCAGCGACAAATGCTTGCAAGGCAGGATATTTGTATTTGTGCGAGGCCAGGAAAAGAAACCTAAGAAACCTCGAGAAACTGTGCGCACACACTGGCCACAATGGGAAACTATCGCTACTCGTATGACCTTTCTCTTTCTGAGGCTCTGGTGGGTCCAGTGTTCCAATTTTCAAGGAAGCAAAGATGGTTCCTGCGCCTGTTTTGAAACTCATGCCATTGCGCCCTTTTTCCCTCACCAGGGTTGCTGCCTTCTGTAGCCTGTGAACCAACTTAGCCAAATTTGACTGTTTGTCCTGCTGCAACAGAGCAGTACACACGAGGGAACAGATTATCCAGTGATGATTTTTGACGAGGGTTCTGGCATGTTCAAGCAGAATCTTCACATTTGGGGATGTTCGAAGCTCTTTGGCAAAAAAATGGCCCTGTCATGATCTGAAATTTGGAGTGAACTCAACAAGTAATAACAAGTCGTAAATCTCAGCTCAATCTGATGACTTTTGGAGGCATACAGCCGTCTGTAGTTTGCCTGCAGTTTCAACGTATACTTTCCAGAAATAGTGCCATTTAATCATGTCTTGTTTTCAATGTGTTCAACGTAGCGAGACATTGATGTCTTAGCCATTAGATGCCGTTGGTAAAGTCAAAGGAATGCAAATTTTAGACCGAACATAGGACATATCGCGCAGAGTCTTGTCATATCTTGTCATTGTCTGCACCAGGTGACGCAAAAGCAACTTTTGCTCTGGCATCGAAGCGTGCTAAGTTCGTGCCTCAGTGCAAGCTTTGCAACGCTTTGCAACTTGGATAGAAATCAATTGCAAATGGGTCCTGTAAAAAACAGGTGAGTAAGTTTTTTTTAAGAGGACATCAGTGCGAAGATGATTGCTGACGATGTGCTGCTCAATGTTGTTCATTTTTGTTTTGCAGTGGGCTGCCACCACCCAAGCACCTCATTCTGCACCTGAGTGGTGTTTATTGGGGAACCGTGCGCGGAGGCTAGGCGGAGGTGCAAAGGCTGAACGGTAGGCTACGCGATGCCTCCGCGAGAGAGGGAACTTCGCGAGAGGCTACGCCAGGCTACGCGGACTGCGCGGTAGGCTACGCGGAGCATTTCCCTTCCGCGAAGGGCTGCGCAAGGCTATGCATGCGATGTGCAAGGGCAGGCTACGCGGACCATTTTATAAGCGAATACCTGCAAAAAAAACATGCTACTCACCTGGTGGCCAGGTTTGCTCTAGACCTGCGTAAGAATTCCTTTCCTCTCCAACAATTATTGTGAAACCATGTGACATCTACATACACCTACTGTATGTTCCAAATCTGACCCGTAAACCTGTGCTAGTCGTACTGCAGCAAAAGAAATCAAATGCCAACTGACGGCTCAATCAGAGACAACCACAGTAATTACGAAGGAATACGAAGGGTGATTTGTGCTACAAAGGCGTCGACCAAAGCAGAGCAGAGAGAGGTATAGTCGCCGGTTCACACGTAGCACCTATCATCAATACCAGTGCTATCTATCATCATAGTTATCATCATTGACATCGCTGTCATCATCATTGAAAGTCATCATTGTCGGCAGGCACCAGAAATCGCGGTATCCACCATCTGCAAAAACTATCATAAAGTCAAGAAATGGCATCACTTCTTGCATGTTCTTCCAACAGCATCATCGGAAGAAGCATATATGCAACATCATCGGAAGATGCAAATTATATACCTTCAAGTACTGAGGGTCTTGAATGCCTGGCCCAGGGACCAGACGGCCCCGTGTCTAGAATGTTTGGACCAGATCATTTTAGACCTTTCACCTTAGTCATTTTAGACCCCTCGACTTTCTATGTATATCATTGTACTCATGGATATAATATATATAATATATTTGTATGTAGTTGCTGATTATATGTAGATTTATTTTGTACATTTCTTAGTGGAAGTGACTGTTGTGAGTTTATTTAGCAAGAAATAATCAATCGGAGTTTGGATGGCGTGCACCTTCTCAATAGGCTTTTGTTGGAACCGGTTTCAACCGACATTTGAAAATACTTAACATGTTCTTTACAAATCTTGCCAAAGGTTTTTAGATTTTAGCCCCACAAAAAAAAAAAAAATCAAAATCTGAAAGGCCCTTAACTGACATAAAGTTTCAGAGACCCTAATCTTTTCATAAAGTTTATGAGACACTCACCGTAAGTTGAAAAGATATCAGGGAGAGAGTCTGAAATAATGTTGCCCTTCAATTTACAGAAATGTCCCCTGTCTAGGCCGCAAGAAAACCAAATTAGACCCCTGTAGCTTGGGAACCCCCTGTGAAACACTTCAAACTTGATACTTACTCAGCCAATGCATAGTGCTCCCAAAATGGAAGCGCTTAGTGGTACCAAAGTGGACGCGCACATTGCTCCCAAAATGGAAGAGCAAAGTTGAAGATTAAATATGTTCTTTGCAAATATGTCAAACGTATTTAAGTTTGAGCTGTTCGGTGATGCAAATTGCATTTGTTCTGATTGTTTTATATTGTTTTGCATCTGGTTTCATATTAGAACATGTGCCTTTTACTTTTTTCTTCGGTGCTCTATCAACTCCAAGCCTGCTCATACGTATTCATAGGTTGTATCTTGATAATAACAGATATGTCCAGCGAGAACTTCATCTTGAGACCAGGCAGCATGGACCCCCAAAAGGTCTGGAAGAGTACATTCAACACCTCAGGGGATTTCATTTTAGACCAGGGGTTTGGGGTCTAAAATGATACCCTGGGCCCTAGCTAGTAGTTGAGGGTATAAAATTATGCAATGGGGCACCATCTAAACTCTATTTCTGAATTCTGCATACTCTTGACACTAGACATTTTGATGGGAAGCGAGCCCCAACGCGGACCTTAATTTTGTCATTTTGATAAGAGCGGAAATTCCACAAGACATGTTTGCAGAATTTGAAGACTAAATGACTAAATCATGTATAACGCGCCTGTGGACAGAGCAGGATAGAGCTCTTGATTCTGTAGCGCTGTTTCTTTGCAGCGCTGACTGCGCTTGAGCACCTTAGGGATCCTGCCTGGATGGAGAAGGCCATGGTCACTCAGGGCCCTGCAGAAATGGGAGTTCTCGCTGTTTGGATCCCCAGCAGTGCCCGGCAGTGCCCGGTGATTCGATTGCTATGCGCGAATATAAGCTATAGGATGCTATAGGGTTCGCTTGAAATTCGGTACTGAGCATGCACACCCTGAAGGAGGGTGTTGAACCTGGACAGATAGAGATCAAGAGAGAGAGAGAGAGGCCGATATATAAATATATAATCGAAGCAAATTTAGAATTTAGAAGTCAAACTTCCGAGAATATGGACAGATGGGAAAGCAGAGCTGGGAAGAGTCAGAGAAGAGAAAGGCGGAAGAAAGAAGATCAGAGAAGAGAAAGGAAGAGGGAAAAGTCGCGAAACACCGCGTTTTTCCAATGTCTTGTGGCTCCGGATGGTCGAAGAGTAAGTAAGCTCGCTAAAGGGGCGGGTGCAGAGGTATCTGGTCAGATGAGAGATCAAAAATTGCATAATGGGTTGGGCGAAGCAGATTTCGAAGTCAAAATGTCAAACACACCTCAGCCCCTGAGCGCTTTGGAAATTGAGATGTCGAAAAAGTGCACGCCACTGTTGCGCGAAGCACATTTCGACGTCAAAACGCACAAAATGCCTCAGTGTCGGAGCACTCTTGGCAGTGGACGCCGGTGTGGCGCAAAGCACAGGTCGCAGTCAAAAATTGGCAAAACACACCACCTTCGGACCACTCTTGGAAGTTGAAGTCTTCAAAAAGTGCAGGCCATTGTGGCCCGAAGCGCGTGTCCAAGTCAAAATGCCAAAAAAAACATGTTCGGACCGCTTTTGCAAGTTGAGAAGTCGAAAAAGGCACGCGGTTGTGGCGCAAAGCACATGTCGAAGTGAAAATGCTAAAGGCTAAAAGCACATGCCCGGGCTACTTTCGGACGTTGAATCGTCAATTTTCGTGGCAGGCTCAATGGATTCTGCACCTTGTCAAAAATCGGCGAAATCTTTGGCGTTTGCAGCACTTTCAAAAACGATGGCAGGCGTGGGACGTTTGAAGAGTGCTGACAAGGTGCATTTCGCGTGGCCGGCGCAGGACAAGAGACATGTCGATCAGACATGTTAGGAGGTCACGGCGCTGATTTCCTGAGAAGGGTTGCATTTTGGAGCATCAGATCGTCAGGTTTGCTAAGATGTTGCGTGACAGGTGCACCACTTCGTATGACCTGGCCTCGCTTTGTCGTGGCACGCGCAACATTGTAGAGGGATGGCAGCAGAACCCTACAGATCTATTGAATCTATTGTAACCGCGAGGGCGGAGATGTCAGACGTGTCAAATTTGCAGGAAGTCTCGCAGAAAAGCTTCATTTTTGAGCTTACAGATTCCAAACTTGCAGAAAGACTCGCAGAAAAGCTTCCTTTTTCAGCTTTCAACTTCCAAACTTGACGGAAGTCTTGCAGAATAGCTTCGTTTTCAAGCTTGCATATAGACAGATAAAAAAGGGAGATCGATCCATAGATAGATAGATAGATAGATAGATAGGTAGATAGATAGATAGATAGGTACGTAGATAGACAGACAAATAGCTACATAGATCGCCAGATAGATAGAGACATAGATGGATGGAAAGATAGACAGATAGATAAAGGACTAATACACAGATTGACACGTAGACAGACAGACAGGTAGATGGATAGATAGGCATAAAGGTAGATAGATAGACAGATAGAAAGATAGATAGACAGACAGATAGATAGACAGATAGACAGACAGACAGACAGTCAGAAAAATCGACGGAAAGAAAGTTTGATACATAGGCAGATAGATACACAGATAGATTGAATGACATAAAGACAGTCAGATAGATAGATAGATAGATAGACAGAAAGACAGTCAGATAGGTAGATAGGTAGATAGATAGACAGAAAAATAATGTTAACATCGGATTAATAACCCCCCCTCAAACAGTTTTCACCCCGAAATAAAGTTGAGGCCAAACAGTGGCCAGGGGTCCATAGAAAATTTTAGGACTTATGTATTGCCAAATGAATTTTCTAATTGAAAACAAATACATAAGTGGGATCCTGGAATCGTTTTACATATTGCCAAATGAATTGGCTAATTGAAAACGGATACATCAGTGGGATCCTGGAATCGTTTTACTGTTGCCAAACGAATTGGCTAATTGAAAACGAATACATAAGTGGGATCCTGGAATCGTTTTATAAGTCAGACACTTTATTTCGGGTGGTAAAATCAAATATTGGTTTTTTGATGCTAGGTGGCTTCTGGGCTACTCCCTTTGCGCGATTGATTTTTGGTTTGTTTTTATTAGGTTGTGCTAGCTTCCGGCTCAAAGGGGCTTCAAGGTTGTAGAAAGGGTTTAAGAAAAGGGGTGTCCAAAATTTCAGTGGGACCGTATTTCAGAATACTTTTTTTAGGGGGGTTCAAAAATGCTTTCTTATTATGACCCCTTCCCCCACCGAAAAAAATCAGATACTTTATTGAGGGGGGTCAGAAAATGCTTTCTTATTATGACTCTTTTCCCACAGAAAAAAGTCAGGTATTTTATTTAGGGGGGTAGTTAAAATCAATCACTATTATTTTGATGCTAGGGGGGTTCTGGGCTACTCCCTTTGCGCGATTGATTTTGGGCTTGTTTTTATTAACGGTTTTATAGGAAAATGAGCCATTTGAGCCATCTTGACTTTTCTCAATTCCACAACCTTTCAGAAAGGTTAGGTTGTGCAAGCTTCCGGCTCAAAGGGGCTTCAAGGTTGTAGAAAGGGTTTAAGGGGTGTCCAAAATTTCAGTGGGACCGAATTCAGAATACTTTATTTAGGGGGGTCCAAAAATGGTTTCTTATTGTGACCCCTTCCCCCACAGAAAAAAGTCACATTCATTTTTCGAGGGGGGTCAGAAAATGCTTTCTTATTATGACTCTTTTCCCACAGAAAAAAGTCGGATTTTTTAGGGGGGTCAGAAAGTGATTTCTTATTATGATTCTTTTCCCACAGAAAAAAGTCGGACACTTTATTGAGGGGGGTCCAAAAATGGTTTATGATGGTTTATTACTATGACTCCTTCCCGACAGAAAAATCAGATACTTTATCGGGGGGCTCAAATCACGGGTGTTTATTATGATTCAAACAGGCTTCAAAAAATCGATCAAATGAGATCTTTAAGATTGTAATTTGAGTATATAACCTGAAAATCGAAAAAAAAAACACGAAAAAACTAGGCCAAAAATTGCTTGGCGTACTTTATTTCGGGGAGGTTTTGTTATTGTGGACCGGGAAGCGGCGTACTTTAATATGATGGGGTGTATGAATCGGATGTGAGCATTAGGTAGACAGACAGATAGACAGGTAGACAGGTAGACAGATAAATAAATAAATAGATAGATAGATAGATAGACAGACAGAGAGAAAGATAGAAAGACGGATAGACAGATAGATTGATAGATAGACAGACAGATTGACAGACAGACAGACAGGCAGACAGACAGACAGTGAAATAGATAGAAAGAAAGATAGACAGATAGATGGCCACAAATTGATAGAACGACAGACAGATGAATAGACAGATAGACAGAAAGACCGATAGACAGATAGGAGACAGATAGACAGATAGGTAGATAGATAAACAAGCTGATAGATAGACAGAGAGAGAGAGGGATGGAGAGAGAGATGGATAGATAGATAGATAGGTAGGTAGGTAGCTAGATAGATATATTAGATTGGATTAGTTTAGGCTAGATCGGATGAGATAGTTTAGATAGGTAGATAGATAGTTAGATAGGTAGGTAGGTAGACAGACAGATAGACAGATAGAAAGATGGATAGACAGATAGACAGGAAGACGGAAAGACACGTGGACAGATAAGTAGATAGACATATAGATGGATAGACAAACAGACAGACAGACAGATAGATAGATAGATAGATAGACATTTAGATAGGCAGACAGCTAGATAGATAGATGACCAGATAGGTAGAAGACAGATAGATAGACAGGTAGATAGGCAGAAAGATAGATGGACAGATAGGTGGATAGATAGGCAAGCAGATAGATAGGCAGAGAGGTAGGTAGATAGATAGACTGATGGAGAAATAGACAGATGGATAGATCAAGACGGAGAGAGATGGAGAGAGAGGGAAAGAAGGAGAGAGAGAGAGAGGGAGATGAGAAAAAAAGGGGAATGGAGACAGAGGGAGGGAGAGAGAGAGAGAGAGAGAGACAGAGAGGGAGTGTCTCGGGCGGCGGGAAAAAATGGCTTTCGCTTCAGGATGCTATGACTGCCTACAAAAAGGGTGATGCCGCGGGCTTTGGGAGCAAACTTGGCAGCGCAGGAGCCTCAATGACTGCAGCTGCATGTGGTTATGTGTCTTTATGTGTGCATGTGTCTAGGTGGGTTTCGTGACAGCTGCTGGTACACTTGTAGCCTTTGTTCCTGGATGTCACTGGTTCTGACCAAATGGAAATTAGATGCACATGGCTCATGATGACGCATGCAGTTTTGCACGGATTGGATCAGTTGGGGCCATAGACCAAGACCGCCAAGCAAAAATCTAACAGTCGAACCATTTGTGCACCAGGTGACCAAAGAAACTCAAGATGTTCAGCCATTTACCATGGCACCACGTCAAGCGTCTAAATGTTTGAAATTGTTTTTTTTTCCAATCTGGGCATTAATCTTGTGTGTAGTGAGCATCGGTGTACTGAGTCCCTCCGGAAGATTTTGCTGACCGATCCTAACAACATGGTGCCGGAGGCTGTCACGTTTTTCATTTCATAGGGCAATAGTTGATTCTGAAGTTTGCTGATGCTGAATACCACATGTATGTATATAGACTGTATAATATATATGCGTGTGTATGTATGGATGGATGGATGGATGGATGCATGGATGGATGTGGATGCGGATGTGTATATGTATGTGTATGTGTATGTGTATGTGTATGCGTATGTGTATGTATGCATGGATTTATTTGTGAGTAAATATATATATATATACATACATGTGTGTGTACATGTATATATCTATACGTATATGTAATGTAATGTAATGTAATGCGGATACGGCTTCGCTTGTGCCCGCGCTCGAGCTTCGCTTGTGCCCGCGTGGGTGCTTCGTGGACTAAAATCACTGACAGTCTCAGGGAAACACCCTAAACCCTAAACCCTAAACCCTAAAGGAACCCTAAAGAAACCCTAAAGAAACCCTACAGAAAACCCTGAAGAAACCCTAAATGAAACCCTAAATGAAACCTTAAAGAAACCCCAAAGAAACCCTAAAGAAAACCCTAAAGAAACCCTAAAGAAACCCTAAATGAAACCCTAAATGGTTGTTCATGTTCCTTAACCCCAATGTGGGCGCAAGTNGAAACCCTAAATGAAACCCTAAATGGTTGTTCATGTTCCTTAACCCCAATGTGGGCGCAAGTGACGTTTGAGTGTGGGCGCAAGTGAGGCTGGTCCCATGTAATGCAATGTAATGCAATGCAATGCAATGTAATGTAGTGTAATGTAGATAGATAGATAGATAGATATTGATTTTGAGAGTTATATATATACATATATGTGTATATGTATGTATTTATGTATGTATGTATGTACGTATGTACGTGTATATATTTATTTACGTATATACACATATATATATATATATAAGTGTGTGTGTGTTGATTATTGTTATTAATATGCGTATTTACTTGTATTTACACGTGTATATATATATATATGTATGTGTAAATGAAAATACATATGTTATATATATATGTATTTATGTATGTATGTTTGTATATATGTATATTTATTTATGTGTATATATTTATATGTATGTATGTATGTATGTATGTATGTATGTATGTATGTATGTATGTATACATATAGATATGTGTGCGTATGTATATATGTAGAAATACGTGCATGTAGACAACGTGAATATAAAATATTTTCGTCTATTTTTATGTGTATAACATCATTTACCAAATTTATCACACTTTCTTTTCCTGGAGAACCACTTTGCAGCTCTTGCACCCTGCCAGCAGCTGCCGGACAAAAAAACTTTGCCCAACGTCACTGCCTGGACCCCTGCATCTCACTGCGCACTGCAGCGACTGCAAAGCAACTGCGTGGAGCATTGCCAAGGTAAAGGCTCAGGAGGCATCAGGATTCAAATGATTTAGACATGCCTCGAATTGCTTAGCATTGCTTGGAATCGGATCATTCGGATGATTTAGCATTGGCTTTGTCAGGATTGACTTCCTGACTTGGATCATGTTCTACTTTACAGAAAGCACAGTAGGGAGACCACAACCTGCAAATGACCTGCCATATTTTGCTGTGAACATCAGCTTCATATTCTTCATTGGTTGGGTGCTAAGGGTGGTTTCATGAGGGGATTCTTTGGTCGTGGACTCAATATTCGCAAGAGATGCGAACCCGTTCAACCAAAGATACATTGTTTCAAAGACCTGTACCCTCGGTACAGTGTCAAAATGCATTATAAAATCGTTTCTTTCTGTTTGTATTCTTCATGTTCAGGGACTTTCTCATGCCGACACACGCGTCAGGACTTACTTCTCTTTGTATTTTTTGTACGCTTGCCTCAAGAGCATTCAGCTGCCAAGGACCTGGGATGACTGCGACCATTACCACTCCTGAAGAGCCTGCCAATCGCCAAGACTGGAATGGGGTTTCGAGGGTCTCAAGCAGACATCAGAGTGCAGAGTTGTGCCAAAGATGGCACAATTCAGGTACATAAACATTTACTGCGTGTCTCGAGCAATTAGGGATTTAGCGAAAGAAATGTCGAACTTGAATCTCTCAACTGTGTGTGAGAAGTTGTGCGAAGGTATTGACTGCATGTGAAGACTTGCTTGTCCTGCACAGAATGGCATCAACATCGACTTGGACAAGTGTGTCGGAAAGAACGTAGGACTTTTCCAGGGAGCCAGTGACTGAGAGCTGCAGACATGTTTGTACGGATGATCATTGCCGCTTGTGCCGCATTTGCAGCTTAATATCCAATTTTGGTCCGGTTCCAAGGTGTGGGCTTCCATCATGAAGTTTTACAAGGGGCAGGGCCTACCAACTACAGAGGCCCCTTGACACCCCGTACTTGTGGCGTTAAGACACCTTGGATTGGCCTGACGTAGAAGAAGCTCTCCGCGCCTTTCTTGGCGTGATTATTGACTGCAGGAGACTAAACAAAGCCGGTCACCCACTGACAGAGTCAGACCACCCTGTGTCACCCACTCCTCTCGTCAGAATCCGTCGCCCCCCATATAACCACTACTGGTGACGGGTGACTGACCTCCGGCGTGCCCTACCTCGTGGCTTGTTTTAGGGTTTAGTTAGGGTTGACTTAGTGTTGGTTTCGGGTTTCTTTAGGGCTGGTTTAAAGTTTATTTCTGATTGTTTTTAGTTAAACTAGGGTTTCGTCACGGTTTGTGTGAGGGTTGGTTTAGGGCTTAGAGTATGTTTAAGCTTGGTTTAGGGTTTACTCAGGTCTGGTTTAGGGTGCATTCAGGCTTGGTTTAGTTTTTATTTAGGGTTGGTTTACGGCCAATGTAGGGTTTCGTCAAAGTTTGTTTTAGGCTCTATTTAGGTTTTACTCAGTGTTGGTTTGGAATTTGTTTAAGCCTGGTTTCGGGTTGAGGTTTCTGTAGGGTTTGTTTCAAGGTTTAGTCAGTCTTGGTTTGAAGTCTATGGATGGTTGGTTTAGGGTTTCTTCAGGATTGGTTTAGGGTTGATTTATGGTTTCGTCAGGGTTTTTTTTAAGGTTTGTTTGGGGTTTACTTACTGTAGGTTAGGGTTTATTCATTTTTAGTCTCCGGTTTCTTGGGATTTAGTTCAGGGTTTGTTTCGGTTTCGTTTATGGTATATTTAGGTTCTGTTTACGGTGGTATATGTAGCCTGAATTTAGGGTTTCTTTGGGATTGCTTTAGGGCTAATGCAGGGTTCTGTCGAGGTTTGCTTTAGGGTTGGCTTAGGATTTCTGTAGGGTTTGTTTTAGGGTTTATGCAGGGTTTTGTCAGGGTTTGTTGTAAGGTCTATTTAGGGTTTACTTAGTGTTGGGTCGGGGTTTCTTTGTGTTGCTTTGCGGTTTCTTTAGGTTTTGTTTAGGTTAAGTTAGGTTTTTTTCAAGGCTTGTCGCAAGGTTTCTGTAGGGTTTGTTTTAGGGTTTACTCAGTGTTTTATTGAAGTTGGTTCAGGGTTTATTTCAGGTTGGTGTAGGGTTTACCCTAGTGTTGGCTTGGAGTTTACTTACTAGGTTTGGTTTACCTAGTGTTGGTTTGGGATTTATCATCTAGGTTTGGCTTAGGGTTTAGTCAGGGTTTCGTCGAGGTTTGCTTTAGGGTTGGTTTAGGGTTTCTGCAGGTTTTTTTAAGGTTTACTTGGTGGTGGCTTGAGGTTCATTGAGGGTTGGTTTAAGGCTTAAGGTTTCTTTAGGTTTGGTTTAGGGCTCAATTATGGTTTCGTCAGGGATTGTTTTGGGGTTGGTTTGGGGTCATGGTTTGTTTTAAGGTTTACTTGGGGTTTACTTAGGGTTGGTTTAGGGTTTATTCAAGGTTCGTTTTGGGTTTAATTTCTTTTGGGTTGGTTCAGGGTTGTTTTAGGGTGTAGTTGGGGTCAATTCATGTTATATAATTCAGGTTTTGTCAAATTTTGTTTTAAGGTTTATTTGGGGTGTACTCAGGCTTAGTTTGGGGTCCGCAAAGCGAGAAGAGGGTGACCGACTCTTTGTTGTTGACATTCTGTTTCTCGATGATGGTCTCCCTACCTCCCTTGCAAGTCTGCAGTGTCGACTGATTTTGTTAAGTGGGGTTCTGTCATTTGGGGCGCCTGACTCGGGTGACTGATTCTGACGTTGGCCTTGAGTGCAGCGTTCAACGAAGATGTCCATGTTTTTCCTTTGTCGTAGCCAGCAAACTCGTGAGGCTGAAAAGCAACAGCAAGCATCGCTGCTGGCGTCAGCGAGCTCAGCGTGTTTGCTGTTGCGACGGTGGTGAAATCATCTAAGGTATTGATAGATGTTGTATGTGGGAAACTGGATACGGCTGGACTAGTTTTTGAAGTGGAGCGCTACCAAAATCGTCCGAGGTATTTTGCAATGCAAATGCCAAGGGTCATGCAGATGCTGGGGAGCCCGGAGTTTTTGCAATTTCATTGCGAAAACTTAGCAGAACCAGATTCACTGTTTTGTCTTGGAGGCTTGTGACAAAATGAAGACGCCTTCAGGGGGTGGGCGGGTGAAAGACAAGGATCCGGAGTTTCCAAGGCCATATGCGACGGACACTTCAACAACTGTTCTTCGAATTCAAATGTTTAATCGTTTCACCATATCAATAATGATCAGTAAATGGAACGGGGCGCTCCAAATGTTGTTTTGACATGCTTTGAACCCAAGAAAACCTATTTTCGTTTGAATCTTCACATGCTTACGGCTTTCCTCACAAAATCAAAACGGGCTGCAACTGCTCAGACACACGAGACTCCATAGGAACAGGGTTGAAGTCCGAGCTGTTCTACCTTGTTGGAAGTGGTGAAATGTTGTTTGGTTTGCTTTGGTTTCAGGCGTTTGAATGCGTTTGATACGTTATTAGTATTTATTACTGTAGAATTTCATTGGATATGCAGGATACATGTTCAAACTCCTGCAACTTTGCAGCTAGGGCCCTTGTTGCACAAGTTCGGACTGCCGGGTGTGTTGTATCATCATGTTGCGCTACCATGCGCATCCATGCGCTGCCTTAGATGCAAGTATGAGCCATCCTTGCAAACAGATCCTGCCTTTGCCCCCCTCATGTTTCTTGAAGATGTTGATTTCTCTTGAATGGCAGTTGCCCAACATTGCTGCGGTTCCTGCCTGGGGCTCCACTTGATGGTGTCACGACTCAACTATAGACCAGCATATCATATTAATTCACATTCATTAATTCACATTCATATTACAGTACTGTATATACAATCACATATCTATATATATATATGTATATATATATATGTATACATATATATGTATATATATATATGTATACATATATATATATGTATACATATATATGTATATATATATATATATATGTATATACATATATATATATGTATATATATATATGTATGTATATATATATATGTGTGATGTTGTGTGTGTATACATACACACCTTTATTGATACAGAGAGAGAGAGAGAGAGAGACCACAGTGCAGTCACGCTAAATTGCACGGGCGCCGCGCAAGCACCTTTTGCATCCATCTACTTTTACTGTACTGCATTTCACTGGCCACCCTTACGCACCTATGTAGATTGCGGTACATTGAAACCACGGACCAGAAATGGGGGAAAACAACCAAAGGTGGGGTCAATTTTTTGAACTTCAAAATTAGCTGCCACCTGCACAAACCCAATGCACACAGGCAGTTGGGAGAATAAACCTGGTGACAATTTTGGACTTCGAACGAATTGATACATTTTGATACAACCTGAACAGAGCGTCGCAGATCTGGTTTGATTCCAAGGTGCAACATAGGCCAGGGCCTCAACTGGTTTGGCACTGGCTTGGGCATGCTAAGAGTTGCGCCGTCCCCGCAGTTTCTTCGAGATTACATGGAAGCGTCTACAAGTCAGGAGTCTGAATGAGTCCAAGTTAGTCTAAATGAGTCTAATATCATAGGTTCCTTCATGTTTCTTCCAATGCGCCATGTCACCAATAGTGTGGAACTTCTGTGTGCCCACTAGGGCCACATTGACCATTGACCATTGAACATACTAAAAGTCTTTCGATATCTTTGGGAACGGCTCATCGGATCTTCAATCTGACAAATCTTGATCCATTGAACGGTTTGAGTCTCTCTGATGCTTTCACAAATTTTCACATAACAAGCACGTCTTGCACGTCTTTTTGCACGTCTTGTGACAGATGAGAAAGACCTTCAAGCTCTGAAGGATGCTGCTGCGGTGCGCAGTCGCAGATTGGGACCATCTCTGATCCATGAAGTGCCATGAAGTAATGTTGCTGTTGATCTATACAATTCTATACATACTGTATCATACTGTATCTATACTGTACATACCTGTACAATCCTGCAACTGGAAATCAAAACGGTGTTTCAACATTCTTCAACTGCATTATGTAACTCCTTTCAATTTCCCTCAGTCTTAGCAGCTGGTATGATGCAATTTCGGGCGCAGAGCAGTCAGGACCTCCTGTGATGGGGATCACCTAGGAAGCGTCGCATAGCATCGCTTTTGGGACAATTGGTTCACATTATTTGTATTCAGGCTTTGCTTCATCGCCAGGGCATGGGCAAAGGCGTCAACTTCCAGATGCACATTCCGAGCAACGACTACAGCAAAAGCGAGGCAGGAGAAATCGAGAGAATTTGACACACGACACTGCTGAAGGTTTGTCGATGATTCACCTGAACATCTCGTCAAGAAAAATGGAGAATTATGTTAAATTTTTCAGCAGGAAGTTCATGTCAAGTTGTTCCCAGATTATTTTGATGTGATTTTGTTTCAGATGGCAATGTTCCTTCCATGCACGGACGAAGCTGCAGGCTATGAATGACATGGCCCAGACAGTTAGCGGCTACTCCAAGCTTGTGCAGGCCGGGGAGAGAAATTTGCACGAGAAATGTCAGGCACAGCGGTAAAGCATTTGACACTTGACGTCAAAGTTGCGGGCATGGCCTGCCATGACCAGTTCTTTGGATGTTTATTCTTGGATATGCATGGATATGCATGGCAAGGACAGCTGCATTTGAAGACATTCAGAGAAAGTAAAGACCAAGCCTGGTACTTGGATAGTTAATGCCCCAAGGCCACGTGAGTCTGAAATCAATTGGACATCCTTAAACAGGACTATTGGCCAGCTATGGCCGACTACGTTTTGCCAGGTTAGTTGTGCCTTCTGCTTGCATTGAATTAGAAAGAAAGGCTTGAATACATGCGGTTGCACACATTCGCACGCGATGCTTGGACACAGACCACTTCGTACACAACACTTTCAGCACCATACTTCTTTGATCTTATTTGATGTATTGTATACAATGCTATAATGTTTTTCGTATCACTTATCGGATGCTTCTCGTATCATTGTTTGTCCTGCCCAAAAACTATTGTCCAAGAGGGGCTAGCAGATGTTCAATTGTTGATGATTGTTTTGTGATTTGTATCAGTACATTATCATCACAGAGAACTTGGTGAGAGCGTGATCAGGTCGCGCCTATTGCAAAATGAAGTCATGCTGTACCTCTGTTTGGGAGGTACCGAGTGACAAAAACTTCCCTATCTATGTATAGGTAGATACAGTAGATAGATAGATAGATAGATTGATTGATTGATTGATTGATTGATTGAGAGATTGATAGATTGATACTTGTGTATCGAGTTTGGCAGGCTTGGGTGTACACAGATCATATCTTAAAATATAGTGACTGCCATGTTTTGGCTCAAGTGTGACCCAAACTGGCAGTCATATAGTTTCTTTCAGGGGTGACCTGAAGGATCGTGACTGGGTCCCAATCTTTTCCAAGGGGTGACCTTGGTATCTTTTGTACGGGTCAACCAGAGGGCGACTTTGGTGTTTCGACCTGTTTTCCGGGCTTGTAAGGGGTGACCTTACATGTCTCGGAACATCGCCGGTGTGCACTACCCCCTGGGAACTGAGGCCACCATTCTTCATGCTGCGGCCTTCTCGGAGCTCCGGGAGCATGTACGGAGGCTTGCTGCTTCGGGGGATCCAGTTAGCGCATACTTCTTGTGGGCTAACGCTGTGGAAGTGTTGCGTTCCCCATTCCAGGCAAATTTTGATACCGAAATCCAGGGGCTTCCTCAGCTCTGCAGAGCACCATGCACGCTCACCAATTGTGTGCGATGTGACCGGGCTTCAAATATCCCTGGGTGGTGTCGTGGTTCCGCCCGGTCTTCAGCCTGATGAAGCATGGCGGCGCTATGAGAACCAGGAGCCTATGGACTTGCTTCTGGTCCAGTGTACTGTGTATCCACCACGGCGAAGGACGTGGCCCCTCAGTGAGCTCCAGCTCAGGATCTCCGCTGACCAGACAGGCCAATTGTGCATGGGGGAGTTCTTCGCAGCTTGGAGAGACTGGCTCTTGTGCTTCGACGAGAGGAGCTTCCCAGCACATTTTTGGGACCCACGCTCACTCCCGGGCGACCCTGGGCGGCGTTTGGGGCAGTCGGATGTCAAGCCCAGAGATCTCTTTGCGGGTGGCTGGATGCCCAAAAGTCCCGCCACTTCAACATGGGGACGGGCTGTTCTGAGTGGGGTGACCCCACCACTCGAGTCTGCCTGGCATGCTGCGTGGGCGTCTGGATCGAGAGTTACTCCTTCCGCAAGCCCCTGCCCGGTTTGTGGAGAACGTGGGAAGCTGTGGATGGGCTCCCATGTGGAGCAATCAACCGCAGCAACAGCAGCATGAGCAGACATGTGTTCATACGCAGCATGTGTTTGCTCTGGCCCGACTGGCAGCTGTTGTGTCGGGTGTCGCCATGGCAAGCGGCAAGGGAATCTACCCCAAGCCGCACAAGAGGCCTCTTCCTCGTCAGGGGGTGACCCTGCACCTGGATGGTCTGCAGCCGATGCGCTGCAACAGGTGGCCTCGACAAGGGCCCATCAGTGGCGTCAGCAGGAAGGGTTGTTGGATGACAATGATTTTGCTTTCGCTTTCACTGATTACGATCACTGCATGCGGATTGCTGGACATCACGTCGCCGACTGCTGCTTGTCCATTCGCAGTGACGCCGAGCAAGGCCTATTGGCCGCCGGTGCTAGGGTGATTGAACACCCGAATGGCCCTGTCTCCTTCACACCAGTCCGCAAGACCATCTCCAAGAGAAAGGGTCGCACTGTGTCCATCCGTCCAAAGACTGATGAGGCGACGCAGAAGCGGATTCGCACCTTGGTGTCCCTGTTCATGGGTCTGGGCTCTTTCAAGCCAGCTGGCATACTCACAGAGACTGTGAAGGCCGACTGGAAGAGTACCTGTACCAGGGTGGCCAAGCAGAAAGTTGAGAGGGCTGAGAAGGCCACCATCGATCGAGTCGCCCACACATGGGTCGAGTTGAGAAGAAGGGGCGACCTTTTCCTCTGGGCTTTGTCGACCTTGACAACTTTTTGACAGAGGGCACCCAAGCTCCAGCACGCTCCCTGCAAGCCCTCAAATGGGTCAACCGGAACGCTGATGTCAGGCTCGACCTGGAGAACCTGTTGGTGCCTGCGGTCCCCAGACCGACTGGGAAAACCAAGGGCCAGGCTCCAGTGGCAGAGCCCGTCCTGCTTGGATCTTGGAGGAGCGCATTGAGGAACTCGACAAAGTGCAGGATGAACGATGGACTGCACTGTTAGGGAGCTGGATCATGAGCAGTGGATGCATGCGCTACATGCACGTCCAAAGAGCCGAACCCCGCCGACTCACCCTGGCCTTCTTGCACTGCCACAGCCAGAAAGGCAAACAAAGGCAGTTGCCTGAGGGGTTTGATTTTGCAGTTCCAGCCACGTTTCGTACTGGCTTTTCTTGGGCTCGCCACATGCGGGCTTTGTTTCAATGCTGAGGGCAAAGCATGGGCAATCCAGGGGATCCAGAGAGTCATGCAGGAAGAGTTTGCCTCAGTGGTGGACAATGCTGAGGAGATGCCAACATACAGTTGGAGGCGGGTTAGCCCCACCTTGGGACATGTTCTCACCTCACTCGCCAAGAAGAGGCAGCCATGTCTGATTGGCAAACTAAAGAGCTATCCCTGCGGATGCCAAGATGCCTCTCCACTACTCTTTTGCCTTCTGGGGGGCGACCCCAGCTGTGGAAGGCTTTCTCTCATGCGAAGACATCCGCCAGGACGCCCTGAAGGCAACTAAGGAAACAGGGAAGAACGAGGCCGATCGCCTCTTGAGGCAGGACCGACAGCCTCTATGGTCTGCTTCTCAATACTTCGCAGACGTGGCCAAACGCTTGAAGTTAGCCAAACACTATGTGGAGAAAGCCCGTAAGACGGCTGCCGAGGCTGGCCAACAACCCCGGCCGGTCATGCCGGATCAACTTCAGAACAAAGTTTTGACGGCGACCTTCAAAAACGGTCAGCCACTCTGTCCTGATTGGCAGACCAATGAGTGTGCGAATGACAGTGACAGCTGTCCGTTCGGGGCACACTTATGTGCTGTCCTCCAGCAATCAGGAAGGGCATGCAGAGGACGTCATCACGCCCAAAACTGCAGAGCCTTTGACAAGCCGCTGACTCCAGTCGCCAAACCATCAGCTACCAAGGTGCCAGCTGCCACTGGCCCCAAAGCTGCTTTTCCTCGCAAGCGCACTGCTGATAGGCGTTGGAGACTGATGACGAACAGCCCTCTGTACCTCAGCCCAAAGCCAAGAAGCCCCTGCCGAAACCACTGGCCGCCGGCCAAGCGCAGCCCTGTTCCCAAGACGCTTCCAAAGGCACCTGAAAGCTGCTCCCAAGACCCCAGGCAAAGGAGGCCCTCGTCTCCCAGTGGCTAAGGCTCCTGCCGGTCGACGCGAGGAGATCGCGCTTGATCGCCACTTGGAGTTCAGCCAACAGTGGTGTGGGAATCCGCCAGAGGAGGAAAGCTCTGGTTGAATCCACCCTGACCAAAGTACCCCACCGTA
This sequence comes from Symbiodinium sp. clade C Y103, assembly GCA_003297045.1. NCBI lineage: Eukaryota > Dinophyceae > Suessiales > Symbiodiniaceae > Cladocopium > Cladocopium sp. clade C. The sequence goes on from BGPT01001595.1 coordinate 84,024, forward strand.
TCGCTCCGAGTTTGCTGCTTCGCAGAGAGCCTGCGCTCCCGAGGTGGTACCATCATCCCTGGGGAAAGGAAACGTGGCGATCAGCCGCATCGATGGACTCCTGGGCCAAGATGGCACGTGCGAGGATAGCCAAGTAGGCTCCCCGAGCACATCAGACCCGCCCCAGAGAGTGTGCTTCAAGGCCGGCCACACCTCCTGCCATTGTGTGGAACGTTCGGAACCGAATGCTGCAGCGAAGGGCCGCGGGATGGCAAACTGGATGCACAAGACCCGCAGAGAGACGAAGCTAGGCGCAGCATTCCCTGTCCCAACCGGCTATGGGGCCACAAAGCGTTCCCGCACCCATGTGCTCGTCGGGGACAACATCACCCTATGTCAGCACCGCCAGTCCGATGAGAAGAACTGGTGAATCCCATGGTGTCCGATGATGTGCATGAAGCCATCGCCTGGGGACGCCAGTGGTGCGCTGAGTGCCTTCGAAGAGCGCCGGCCAATTGGTGGCCCCCGCCATGAGTACACCAAGGAGCTTGCCGCTTTTGGTCACCAGCCTATGGCTAGACCCGGCTGCGGCATAGAGCCGAATTCAGGGTGAGAACCCATATTCACGGATAAGAGCTGCACAGCCCTGCAAGGATCTTGATGCAACAGCCACCACGTGTGAAAAGTAAGTCGGGGTAGGCTTACTCACTGCACGTAATAGCTAGTTGGGGGTTCTTTCTGACTTTTTCGCTTGAGCAAGTGTTTGAGTGTCATGGGGGCCTTGGGTGACTTGGCCATGTGATGGTTCACTCATCTTGCTGTTGCCTTGCAGAATTCCCCCCTTGCTTTTATAAATTGGGGCCCCCTCCTTTCCCTGGGTACCTTTGCTGACGGGCAGGTGACCTGGGTTCAAGCGAGGGGTGACTTCAAATTTCTGTTTGTAGGGGAGGATATCCCCCACTGAGCAGCCATGGACGTTGACAAAATCCCCCAAGAGCAAGGGGCTGCTAAGGATATCCTAGCCAAGTTGTAGCCACAGCTCTTGTGAATTTGGGGATTGAAAGCCTCCAAGAATTTCGGTTCCTCTGGGCGACAGAGGCTGCCGTTGAAACTTGGGTGACCAAGCTTGGCATTGGTGATAAGACCCTGCGGAAGACGGCGCGGGTGAGACGCGCTTGGGCAGCTGTCGGTCTGTACTATCGCCAAATGGGCTGTGGCTTGGATGTCCGCGGCATCGGAGTCAAAGAGCTTGGTGTCGTTGTTAAAGACTTGGAAGTCCAAGAAGTCTCCACTGGTGCCGCCATCCGCAGGGACCATGAGCTCAAAAGCCGGCGGGAACTGCCACATGCTGGAGTCAAACTCATTGAGCAGCGAGTTCAGGTACTCTCCATGGGCTCCCACAACAGCTTGATGCCAAGGCATGTCGTCGAGCTTGATCATTTTGCTGCGGCAATCCAAGACAAGTCCAAGAGCTTCCATGATGGGGCGTCCAAGAAGCATTGGGGTTTCGCCAGGGTGCAGGTACATCTGCACATAGCCATACTTCCCACCAATGCAAAGAGGAAGTCGCACAGTCCAAGAGCAAACCAGACTGGCATCGCCCCCAAAGTAGAATGTGCGATGGCACTTCATGAACTTCACCTTGGTGATGTCGTAGTCCGTCTCTTTGAGCTGGAGCATGTAGCGCAGAAAGGGGCCATATCCAGAGAGAAAAGCACTGGCACCAGGGTCAAGCATCGCACAGTCATGGCGCTCGTTGCCGTCAATGTCGGTGAAGGTCACATGGCCAGACTCGCTGTGGTCCACAATGGATTCAGTTGGTGCTGCTTTGCGCTTCGGAGGGCTGTTGCCACGTGGCACGGGGCAGTTGTAGGTCATGTGGCCCACTTGACCGCAACGAAGACAGGTCGGCTGACCTCCAATGCTGCCAGCTGCTTTTGCACGCCCTTTGGGATCAGGCTCCTTGCCCCTGCCCTTGGATTTGCTCTTGCTCTTTCCCTTCTTGGATTTTCCGTTTCCACGGCCAGGTGATGCCGAAGGGCTTGGAGAGTGAGGAGTCGCCGCACCAGGTGACATGCTGCCGCCATCAGTCAAGGCTACAATGGGGAGGTAGCCGCGGCTCAGCTTGATCTCATTGAAGCGTCGGCGAGCATCCAAATAGGTGGCGTAGGCAGAGTCGTACTCTTCAGCCTGCTCCGTGGGGTCTGTGTCCCCCAAGGTTTGATAGTAGGCCGCATCATTGTCAAAGTCCTCATAGGTCTCGTCGTAGTAGCTATCAGCTCCAGGTGAATTGTTGTCTTCCCCTTCATAGTAGCCTGCTTCTTCTTGTCGTTCGTCATCATCAGGCCAGCAGTCATTGTGGTCGTAGTTCTCATTGTCCTCGCCTTCATAGAAAGCTGAATAGCCTCGGCCTTTTCCTCGGATACCCCGATGATATGGATGCTGTCCTCCTCCGGCCACGGATTTGTGATCTTGTCCAAGAATCAGGAAAAGAGCTTCTTGAATCTTGTTTCGTTCCATTGATGGTGCCTGGGTGGTAATCAATTGTCGTTGTTCTCGTGTAAGTCCAGCACGGCGCAATAGGTGCCATCCCTGCACCTTTGACGGCAAAGTCACGCCGTGGTTGTTGTAGAGGTGGTCATGCTCCCTCGTATAATCAAGGAGCGTTTGGCCAGGTCGCCTTTGAAGACCGCTGAAGTACTTGTCAAAGTCAGATGGCAATTGGACCGTGGAGTCATACTCAAAAGCCTTGTCGAGGATCTTGAGCTCCTTGTACTCAGATGGCTGACCACTGAAAAGCGGGATGTAGAAGTCTTCCGCGGTTGTGTAGTCCATCCCAGCTGTACTTGCTGATCTTGTTCCACCAGACATGCCTTCGACAAGCAGGAGGTAGTAGATCAAGTCCAGGATGAAGTCACAGACAAGGAGTCGAATTGCCAGGCAGGCCGCTTCGCAAAGAAGATCACCAAGGGCCTGCTCAGGGCCTGCAGCACAACACGCAAAAGGGCCTGCACAGGGCCAGGACAGAGAGCCAGCGCGGCCTGCTCAGGGCCAGAGCAATGCAAAAAGGGGCCTGCACAGGGCCAGAACAATGCAGCAAAGGGCTTGCACAGGGCCGAAGCAAAAGTGCAGCGAGGCCTGCGCAGGGCCAAGGCACAGCGCTAGGTCGGTGTCCACCACGGGCCTGCTCAGGGCCAAGGTTGCGCAGCAGGAGCAAAGTCGGCTCCGCTACCAATGCGAAGATAGGGTGGTGCCCACGAAGTCACACCCACGCTCGGCCTAGAAAGCCAGCACCCCTTTTCCAAGAAGCGGCGCGAATGCCGTCAGCCGCCTATGGCGTCAATGCGCCCACCACTGATGATCCACACAGCAACGGGGGGAAAGATACTAGGTTGCAGCTGCAAACTTCACAATATATCTATATATATATATATAACACTGTATACTACTTTCTTTTCCAAGGTGGATACCACTCCTTGGAATTTGCCACATTTTGAAACTAATGACTACCATTGTTCTGGAGGAATGCTGAAGATGAATATGTGTGTTTCTCTGGATTGGGCCTCTTCTTTTGAAACACCATATCAGATTATGATCATTGCCCAAAAGATACAGGAACATTAGAAAAGCCTACTTTTCAGCGCTGGCAACAAGCCCCTCCCTTTGGTTTTGGCCCCGTCTCAGCATCCTTCCTCGAGTGTGGAGTTCGGGTTTGGAGCTGAGAATAACGCTGCGCTGTTTTTAAACAGAGCTCATCTAAGCGATATTCACAGCAGTGCGACTTTCGAGTGACCATAGTTGCTAAAGGCATTTATTTCACCTCTTCATGCATTTGGAGTATGTTCAGATATCATTAATTTAGATTGTTTTTGTATTTTCGCATTTTTGCTGGTCAGCTTTTGACTGTTTTTCATGGTGTCACAAGCACCTTTGAGAAATATCTCAGACCAATGATAAATATGATAAATGCATTCCCAAGGAAAAATCTTGGCCAAGTCTTCCAGGCGCAAACCGGCACCCTAATGACTCGAGCAAGTTGCATTGCACTAGTAGAGGAGATATCTTAAAATTATCAAACAAAATGATATGTATCTGTGTATACTGTATACTCTCATATTCGTTTCTCAGGATGCAGCTGCTTTGACTTCACAACTCTGATTCATGAAGGACTTCACAACCCAATTTCATCCAAGACTGGCCCGGCCAAAGCCAGTGACTTTCTGACAGATAAGTCATCGTTTCTCAAAGCACATTTCAGCTGGATGCTCGTGATCTTTAGGAATGAAGATGGCAACCCTGTGCAATCCCAAATTCTATGCCAAACATCCCAAGCCAGCCACAGGGACAGCGAGGCGATTCCACTAGCCTTGATTCCAACTTTTGGTGTGTGATGTGTATGTTGCCGCGCGTTGCCGGTTTGGGCCACTGAGCTCCTTTGCTTGCTGTGCAGAACGCCTTGGAGGGCAGCATGTCGCAAAAATACTATGTGGCTCCACACTCAGATGTGCGGCGAACATTTGCGAACAAAGACTACTTTGTCGGAACTCTGGAAAAATCGGATGTTGCAACTACAGTGTGGTCTTCTTAATATTTGTCTGTTGTATGACGCTATCTTTTAATTCTGGCCTGGGCTCCAAATCACAACATCACTGTTTCTACTGATTCTTTCCTACCAAGTATCAAGCGCAACCAGTGCATGACCTGCCCCAACCCTTGTGCGCGAATTTGAGGACCCAGAGGGTAACCTCCGGTTGCGGCAGTTGTCAACAGGACGTGCAGGCAAAAGGAGTGTTGATTGATCAAAAATATGTAGAACTTACTACATTTTTGTCGGTCTTTAATTTACACAATTGTCTTTGTAGGCACTGCGCTCTCTGGATCAGTCAGCTCTAAGGTTTTGCCAAAAATAGCAGCGAGCATGGGACGGATGTTAGCACTGCTTTTGTCTCTCAGCCTTCTCCTACTCTGTTTGTTTTCTGCTCCCTGCAAGCACGCTCTAGGTTCTGCCGTACATCTTAAGTCATCTCTTATCCCTGACACCTGAAAGGTGCACAGTCAATTTTGACACCAGCTCTATTGGCACCTGCCTCGGGTGTAGTAAAATCACATGTCGATACAATCCAGACGTTGGCTTTTCGATGATCAGAGTGGAATGCTTGACTGATCGTGATTGCCGGTCTTGAATTCAACGATCCTGGGTCTTATGCTACTAAGACAGCTGCAGGGCATGGTTCCTACTCTGTCAACCGGATTGTTCAATTAGTTCAGATTGTTTCAAGTGCGACACAAAGACCAAGCATGAGCAAAGTAGCAATTTTGCCCCTAGATGTCCTAGGTCCTTGTGGTGGTGCTTCTGCTTTTGGTGCTGCTAGCCGTGAAGAGCCGACGTGCACTGCAGGTGGCTCTCGGGTTCGAAATTTAGCAGCACTTGCTGAGTTCTCTCGGTAGGTTCTCGACTGCCACACCCTTTGCATCTCGAATGGATCCGTTGCTTTTGCAAAATTTGCAAGCGGTGTTTTTTGTTTGGATGTGTTTGGAAGTTTGAAGTGCCAAGGGCAGACAGGTCAGAAGGCAATGCCCACAACCAGAAGTATGATACGCACTATTGCAGGAGGGAACAACAAAAGGAACTAATTTGACCAAGAACAGAAATGAACAGAATGTATTCGGAACGTACTCACAATTCACAGCTCACAGGTATTCAGCTGCATACAGCAAAAGAATGGTCAAAAGCTGAAGCCTAATTAATCGGGTCAGTATTCACTAGTCAGATCCAATGGTTTTCTGCCCTGTTGGACGGTTGGCAAATATACCCCGCGAGATCCAACTTACCGAGGAAATTCTAGGCAGGGATCAAATAAACACCCATGCAATGATGGTTCCACTTCAAGCCGACCGATGTGGCGCGTTCGCTGAGATTTCTCAAGTTTCGCATTTGAAGTCCATGTATGTTTGAAATGGTATGTATGCAACTATGTAATGCTTGCAATGTATTGCATGTACGTGATGTATGTAATGTATGAAGTGCATGTAATGTAACGAATATGTAATGTATGTAATGGTATGCATGTATGTGCAGGTATGCGATGGTATGTATGTATGTCATGGTATGTACGTACATCGTGTATGTCATGATATATGTCATGTTTTGTCACGTCATGTAATGCAATGTAGTGCTAGGTAATGTAATGGAATATAGTGTAATGTAATGCAATCGTACTGTATGTTATGTTTTGTACAGGGGTGTTTTTGTGTCAAATGTCATGTCATGTCTTGCTTTGTCATGTTGTGTTGTTATGTTAATGCTGTTATGTTGTTATCGTGTCATGTCAGGTTGTGTATGATGTCATGTCATGTCATGTTGTGTATGATGTCATGTCATGTCATGTCATGTCATGTCATGTCATGTCATGTCATGTCATGTCATGTCATGTCATGTAACGTATGTCTGTACTGTCATATGTGTGTGTGTGTCGGAAAAAATTGCATCCCCTAAAGTGGAAGCTTTTGGGAAAAAAATACTTCGAGTGATCCCCACCATGGCATATGAAGATATATACTGACATTCTATCTGACATCTAGTCTAACATTCTATGGAAAGTTATCTATTTACATGCCAGTGCGATGCCAGAAAACATGTCAGCATATTGCTGGAAAGTATGTCAGAATAGATGCCAGATAGACTGCCAGAAAGATTGTCAGTATATGCCAGAGAGAATGCTAGATAGAACACCAGAATAAATATATATATATATATTATATTATATATATTCATATATATATATATATACCCAATGTGTACTTCCAGATGATACGTCAGAAACCATTTTTCGAAGAAGAAAGTACTGTTTTTCGTGTCAAGCGGCTGCAGCCGGCGATGAGGGCAGCTCGTGTATGCGGCAGTTGCTTCTGCGGTCGTTTTGATGTTTTTTTGCTGCAATGTGCAACGGTGGCTTCAAGCTGCTTTGGGTGTGCTCGCGCGTGCGTAATTGGATGGTGTCTTGGAACCTGTGGTTGCAGATTGCACTGGACTGGCTGTATGATTGTTGTCATATTCTTTTGCCATGCGTGTAGATACATGCGGGTTTGCAAAGTGGCGCTGCAGGTCGTACTGCATTGAGTGCATGAATTTTGCGTGGGGCTTGTGTTGGGAAGGATTGAGCAGCGCAAAACAGTTTTGTGTTTTAGCTGAGATGAGGTGAGAAGAGTTCAGATGAGATGAGATCAGATGAAGTATGGAGTGTGAAGTGTGGAGCTTCAAGTGAGACATTTGGAACAATGCACAATTTTCGCACAAAGCACGCATGAACGGGCCTGGGCGGCGCACGGCGCACGCAAGTTCTATAGATGAAAAAGCTCTTTTGGTACAACCCTGAGGCAACTTCCGCCCCGCCTCATGCGGGTACCACCGGTATACCGCAATATACCATTGCTGCTTCTACTGCATTTTCAAACCAGCGCATATATAATCGAAGGAAGTTTAGAAGTCAAACTTCCGACAATATGCACTTTTTGTCGACGACTTTCCCAGATCGAGGCCCGCAACCGTGGAAACAGAGCCCCTCCTTCGGCGCCCACGGAAGCCACTTTATCCGAAAAAACACAGGGCTTCGCGCCCGAGACTGCTTTTCACCTGTGAATTCAGACGCGCGCGATTCTTTGACACACACGCGATGTTTACATGATGTTGATTTGATGATGATGATGATGATGATGATGATGATGATGATGATGACGATGCTTATGATGATGATGATGATGATGATGATGATGATGATGATGATGATGATGATGATTGTGACGATGGTGATATGATGATTATTTTATATTATATTTTTGTGATTATGATGCTAAGACTGCCCTTTGACATTCGTCCGTAATTCGGAAGTTTGTGAACTAAATTTCCTTCGATCATAGTCGCGTTTGAAAAAAATTGTAGATATGTGACACCGGTGCCTGACTGAAGCCACCCATGGACATGCTACAGTTTACCATTAATATTCTTTGCAGGCAGCTAGCATCCGTTATATTTGTTGTCCTGGCATGTTCTGGCCACGGTGCCCAAACAGATATGGCAAAGGCACTACATTCATGCCGTCCTGCTGATCAGGGCTGGAAAGAGCATGTGTGCCAGATGGAATGCAGTGAGGCACATGTTGTGGGTGCTATGTCATTTCTGTACAACTTCTTCAAAAGTAAAGTCATAGCAGTGCAGGATGGCACAAGACACAAGCCCAATTTGACCACATCTGAAAACAAGAAGTAAAAAGAAATCGTGAACCTTGAAGAATTGCAAGTTTGTCGTTTTTCCTTGCAGAAATACCAGAAATGATCGTGTTTGCTCAATGTTCTCCATGTGTGGTCAGTTCATTACTGCATATACTATTGGTATGAGTCCCTACGAGGCCCACCTCCAGAGCAAAGCCGAGTCATTGGATGTGGAGGCGATTAGTGCAGTTCACAAGCAAAGATGGACCTTCATGAAATTTCATGAACAAAACAGATCGAAAAATAATGAAACATATCGCTCAAAACAGATGCGAAATATGTTGACTTCACCTGTCTAGTCATTTACGATGCTAAGGCATCCGAGATCAAGCCAATTCTGGATGAGGTGCAACCCATTTGGGGCAGTTCTGCTTGTGTTGAAAATATTTGTCAACCATTGTCTGAATGGTTTCGCAATCAAAGGATCTACATGGATCTACCTTGTTGCAGAGATGCCTACTTCTTCCTTCCCCATACTTGCACCTCCTTGTTGCCAATACATGATTCATGATTCTTGGCCCTCCTCGCTCTCATCAGATGTTGCTTAGACTGTGGCTCCAGCAGCCGCTTGCAGGATGGTTGTTGTGTTATTGTGTCTGTGTTTTGTGAGTAACTAGGTCCGCAAGGCAAATGCCCGTTTTGTTTTCCACCATCCCTTAAAGTACATTCAGCTTCAGGTACAATAAACCGTGATCTTTTAAGGCGGGCGGTTTCCGGAGGTGACAAGCTCGCATCTTGCAGAGGTGACCAGCAGCACTGCATATTGTATCACTGTTGTGAGAGGGGTTTTCACAAGACAGTTTCTTTGCAAAAGGAGACCGCATGTTGCCTGATTGACTTATTGCCTTAAATTTACAGAAGGCAGCAAGTACTGTACTACGGGGGTGTCGTTCGTGATACTCTGAAGCAGCGACATTGTCGGTTGCGATGAACTCATGTGACCAGGTCCTCCCCCGCAACTTGCGACAACTGACCAAGTGCCTAGGAGCAGAAATGTTTGCTGATGATTGCAGAGCAGCAATGCTCAAGAGTACAATGTGCTAGCGGCATAAAGAATTTTTAGGCTTTACGGGCAGAGGCCAAGCAGACTAAAAGGAAGGAAGCTACTTGTAGCGTAGCAAGAAACTACCAGCTCCTGGGAGGTTGGTCCTGTTTCAAAAGACAGATTTTCACATTTTGCATAGGGTGTCTTACGTGAATACTTCGTTTCCGTCCCAAATTATACACGCGCTTAGTCAGACACACCGAGAAGAAATCTAGAGTGCAAGTTCTCCGGAACACGGATCCACAATGACGCACCGCTATCCGCAAGCCTGAATTATTACTAATACATACTAATACCCATATCTACAGATTTGAAATTCACCAGAACCGCGACAACATTTTCGTATTTGCATCATTTTCTCTGTTGAGGCAGTGCCGCCTTTCTTCCTCAGGAATACATTTGTTTGCATTACTCGTCAAAGAGAAATTGATCAAGGAATCCGGGTGGCTCACAATACAAACTACCGAAGCCTAAAAGAATCGCGCAAGCATCAGCAAGCCAAGAAAAGGAAGGGGACAACATGGTGCTGTACATTCTAGTGCTGCAAACTACAAAAGCAACCACAACCATAACAACAACAACAACAACAACAACAACAACAGCAACAACAATAACAACCACAACAACCACCACAACAACAACCACAACCACAACCACAACAACAACCACAAGGACCAGGACAACGACAAGGATAAGGACAAGGACAGTGACAGCGACCGCGACCGCGACCGCAACAACATGACCAGAAATAGGCCATTCAAAGCAGCAAAGGCGTAGGCGTCATCGATCTGCTGACTGCGCGAATTTATCCTGTTTTCAAGAGGGAATGCAAATGCCCAAAGCATCCAAAACCAGATCAAGACATGCAAAAATGGTAGGTAGGTGAACAACCCATGAAGAAAAATTTGAAACTGCTTGGGTTTGCGAGAAATAGAAAGACATGGAAAATAACAGAATGACGTGGATAGACATAGTTTGCATGCGTGCATGCATGCATGCATGCATGCATACATACATACATACATACACACCTACCTACCTACCTGCCTACCTGCCTACATGCCCTACCAACCGACCAACCGACTGACATACATAGAGACAGACAGACATACAGAAGTACAGGCATACAGACATACATACTTGTATGCAAATCGTCCAAGAAGGTTCTGTCATGATGTCTCAGTTTGGTCTTGCAGGCATACCAGTCAGACATCTCCGTTTGAGGGTCTAGTTCCTCCAGACCACTTTATATTGCCTTTGGCATTCTTACCAGATCAGTCACTGGAATTCATTTGTAAGTCAGCCAACACAGCCAACATTATGCCACATGTGCGATGCTTTATCTTGGCATATCTTAGCTCTAAAGCGGAAAGTCAGGCAATTAACGCCACCTGAGAAGGCCGACGACAACTTGAACAGTTTCACACCTGAGTCTCCCGAGGTGTGTGGAAGGTCTCTCAACAGATGCTGAAACATGACCTCTTTTTGGCACTTGGGTCAGGGAGGATGTGGTGTGATCATGTGATTGGGACTTGCATTTTTTGCCTTGTTTTTTTCCGAACATTCAGTATGACAGTGAAGGCAACTTGTTCCATATCAAGTCAAATCCATTTCAGAAGATAACAAGCTGTACATTGGGTTCTGATCTTCCAAAACAGAGCCAATGGACCTATTGCTTCAGGAGTCTTGAGTTTCGCTTCTCAAGAAGCAGATTCATAACCGCTAGCACTTCCTTTGCCCTCCTAGATCCAACTGGAAGCCATTGTATATTTCGTGCCCGAACTTCCACTGAGACATCTGATGCTGCAATTCAAAAGAACGGCTGAAGCATGACGTCGCCAGTTGTGAAGAAGCAGTCTGCAGCATCAGCAAGGTTTGCATTGGAAGTCTATGGGCACTCAGGGATCTCGCAAGAAGATCTGTGCAGAGCCATTGGTTGATGCGGCAACCCATGTTCGTGCTTACTCAGTAGAGGCGTTCACGTGTTTTGTCTTCATTTGACAAAGGTTGACTGCTACGCGAGTCAAAGCATGTCAAAAGCATTCAAAAGCCATTTAATGCATAACACACAGGGTATTGTATCATATTGTATCACCTCTTAGGTCCTCCCCAGTGCCACCCTGTACATCCCTGTGCCAAATTACTAATTCCGTCAATTTCTAAACTGTGAGTGTACCTCAGGGGAACTACACAACTTATCCAAGGGTCTCCTATCGAAACTATGACGACCAACAAAGATAACAATGCATTCCATGTATCATCATATAATCATATAGATCTCTTCATCAATGAATGTAAATAGATCTCATAGAGACCAGAAGACGAGACCATTGTGATTTGCCTGCTCAATCAATCGCCTTAATTCGTCAGATTTGCACACCCAAAATGACATGAAAAAGAAGGACCTTGGAAATCGGAACTTGTGAGGGAGCCTGAAGTGTTGCATTGCTTGGCCGACAAATGACCAAAGCAACAAGAGGTGAAACACTCAGGTAAGACCTGGCGCCGCCTAGACATGTTTGTCACAGAGTCCTCAAACTTGGAATCCACACGCCCTCAGTGATCCAGAAAATCAAGGGGGGGTGCAAAAACAATCAAAAACATCAAATTACACGAGGGTTTATCCACGATACTCAAAGAGAACAACGATGTGCCCATCCTTTTGACTTGTTGGGAATCTTGGTAAGTGATTCAGTTCTGAGAAATCAGGCCTGGAAGTCGAAGAAAATGATAACCCAACTCGCTTATGAATGTTTATAGTGATTTTCGCTCCAAAAGATCCAAGCCTCGATTCGCAAGGCACTTGCCACCCTTGCTGCATCCCTTTGAGCTCTATGTTAAGAGAAAGATGAATCAAATATTCAGCCGCGCTAGTGAGTCCAGACGCATCATAGGATCTTTTGTCAATCTCGCTTTCTTCCCCCAACAGACAGACATGGAATACAGCACACTTGAATATGAAAGCATCAAACTGCACAGTTTTCTATTTTCTACTGTTTTTCTGTCAATTCTGCGTGATTTGAAGAAGTAGATAGAAACAGTGAATGCCAACCTTCTTCCTCTGTCAAGAGGCCTGATTTATAAACACCAAAGCCAGAATCCAATGATCCAGGTGTACATCCTCCGCTTAGTAGGCACTGTTGAGATGTCCTGCTGATGAAGTACTTTTTGGCACAGTATAGAAATCGAATGAAATCATGCTGTAGGTAATCACGCTATATCCTCACAAAATGCAGCATGACAAAGCGTGATATCGTCATCATAACATGACCGCCACTGACCACTAGCTGCACTAGCAATGCTTTGCTAGTGGTCAGATCTTTGTGTCCCTCAGCCCCCCCATTCTCCATGGGCTCGGGAAGCAGCTCGCGCAGTGCAAGGTGAGCTCGGGCAGCTCGGGGGCCAGTCAGGATAATGTCAGGGTCAGTGGATTGTTGTTGTGCTATTTTGCACTGCTCTGGTGTTGATCATGACAACAACATCGTCATCCAACACGAGACTCGCTAAAGTTGGCCAAGCACTGTCAAGCACATTCAAGCACTATTTCCTCGGATTCTGCAAAGCTATCCTTACTTGCAGGCGCTCACAGTTACGCCTTCTGCAAGCTTTGTCTAGACCTAATGTTGTTGGAATCTGCAACTTCCTTGCTTCAGGTATGCAGAATCCACACAAAGGGCCGGTACAGTGCCTAGGCTCAGGTCTACTGGGGAGCGCCATCCTTCAGCAATTTGGAGCTGACCACGCCAGAGTCTATTGGAGGTTGTCGCAGTACCAACATGTACAAACACTTTTGGGGTTTTGTCTCTCAGATTTTGACATGAAGCAGTGAAGCACGAGTAGAAAAGCCAAATGGAGCTATATTTTTTTGGCGAGATGCAAGCGTTTCTCAAACATCACGAATATAGTGGTAGGATGTGGTAAACGCATAGGAAATGCATGCAAACTGAACCACTTGAGAGCATAGATTGATAAGGCAACCTCTCTTCACCACTACTGCTGCAGAGCAGATTTGTTGAGTCAACTTTCAGGTCGCTGCCGCAACCACCAAGCATCTGCTGGACGGTTCGGATCGGGGCAATTTGTCATCATTTACATGAATTTACCCATGTCAAAGTTGCAGTGACATGCTGTGTCTTCCCGTGCGTGCTTCTGTCCAAGTGCTACGTTTCAGCCCGTGTCATGTTGTTTCCTTCACAAGTCATTGACTATGTTTGACCTTTTGGATCTTTTGGAACTGCGCGGAGATACTGTTGATTTGCATTCAAGTGCTTGTGAGAGCTTCTGTTGCGTAGCTGGGATACTACGTCCCTGAGGGTGTCATATAAGGTATAGTGAAGTAAATCTGCATTTGCCCTCCGATTTTCAGCCAAGTATTGCATTCTATTGCATTCTGGTCTTCTGATGTTGCTGCCCGAACTTGATACTGTAGACCGTAGCTTCAAATAAGCGCCATTCTGGCACTCACTGAGATCTGCTTGCAAGTCTACTGATCAAAGATGATCCAAGAAGATTGAAGAAGATTGAAGTTTGTTTTACCCAACAAGAATGGGATGATTGTGACAAGGGTGTAGCAACAGACACCCAGACAATTGAGCCAAAGTAAGATATTGACGAGCACAGTCGGACACAGTTTACGGATCAATACGTACCATACTGGACAGAAAGCATGTTTCGGCCCTACATGGCGAGCCTAGAGTCCCAGATTCCTAGAAGGAGCCCTGGATATGGAAACCATCCAAGTTTTTCGAGTAAGAAAAAGGACAAAGAAAGGATAGATGCAGCCATAGATATACTGGCAAATACTTTCTATCCTTTGCTGTTCTGGTTCTCATACTGCTATGACAGAGTCCTCTTTTTCTCAAAGGTATATCAGGCTGCACATGTGCTCCTGGGATGCAGGTGAACGTGGTTGAACATTGTTTTATTTTTTCTTTCAAAGCATGGGTTGCCACTGCCGCAAGTTATGTGTTCCTGGTGTTTGTCTACGTGCTCCGGTTCACCTTTTGTTTGCTCGGCCGGGACAAATAGAGTCTTTGTTCAATGAGCATGGCAAGCTTGTTGGACAGGAGGTCTCTTCATCCTCAGCTAGTGTGATGTTGCCATGTTTGATAACATAGGCTTTCTAAATGTCTGATTATGAAATTGTTATGAAAGTTCTCACAAAAATAACATATTTGCATATATAGTTCAATATGAATTCTTTGTACGGATTGTGTACGCCGTGTGGCTTGCGTTTGGTTTTATCATGTTTTATCTACTTCACGGCTTCTCCTGGCCAGGTCCCAGCTACCGTCGCAGGCACGGCAACAGGTAACGAGAATAAATATACTGTACCCAGGAATGGCTAGGAATGAACTTGACTTGCAAAACGTCAAGATTGCCCCTGAACTTGCAAAACTCATCTAGAATTATCAAAACATATCATAGCACTAAGACCTGAGGTAACCTGCTTCGAGCCAAAAAACTATTGGGAACATTCGGGGACCCTTTCTTGGACTAGTGAACACCTGTGATATTCGCGAAAGTAAAGATGGCAAATGTTGCTAGCTTGCTACAAGCCCCACATAGAAACCCCACCAAATGGAGATTTATTAGACAAGGTTGGCAGCCAGGTTCAGGATCTGAAGATGGGTTTTTAGATCAGGCCCAAACAAATCCTGGACCGTGTTTGTAGGGGACGGTTCAAGACGGATGCAACACAAATTTGTTCCGGCGGTTTACTGTTGGCAAGTGTTCTGCTGCTTGTGGTGGCTCTGGGTGTCAGCCATGCAAGCTGCTTTTGGTCAGACATGGCGGATTTAATCTGAAAGGTGGTTCTTTTTGGTTCATTTTGAGTGTGCTCTGCGACAGCAGCTACACAAACTGCATCAAATTGTGCTCGAGCTGAACTCCTTGTATTTATGATTTGTGGTTTCTCTAACCATTTGCACTGATTTTCAATGACAGGATGCCTCGGAATCAAGCCGATATAGGCACACTTCTTCGAGCGTCAGCATTGGTGGTGGTTGAGAAATTTTCCCTGAAAGCATCTTGAAGCCAGAATTCAAATGATTTCGGCTGAGTACTTTGTGGTGTTGCTGTTGCGTAGGTAGGATGGGCACTGGCGTGGTTTGCTCACAAGCAGACGAGGCGAGTCAGGCGCAGGCGAGAGAAGTTGTGAAGGCGGTTAATTTCAGCCGAGGTATGATGGAGAAATGGCAATTAGCATATGTTCGTCCGACGTTATCTTCGCAATTTTCTCTGTGTTGCTAATATACATGGCATGTTCGGCTTGTTTTGACCCGTCGTCTATTTACATAGCTTATTATGGACACTGCGCGAATTAAGATTTGCTTCGCTTGACTTTTCCATGCTGCACAAGCTTTTTGCTAGAAGGTCCAACTCCTCGCAATGCCTCAAAACTGGCGGAAGAAGTGGGAAAGGTCCGAAGCCTGAAGGAATTGGCCGTTGGTTTCACAATTGAATGTGTTATAGCAATTGAGGCCGCCTAGCCACGTGAAGTATCAAAGAAAACAGGTGGAAAGGTGGTACGGGTTTTTAGCATCATGATACTCTGCTGACTTTTGCCGGTACCTTATTCTATGATATGTTTATGTTCCTCCCCCAGGCAGACTCTCTGCAGATTGTCCAGGCCAGGGGCAATCTTCAGAATTGCAAACCAGATGCAGCCCAAGAGTCTTCCACCGCTAAGGCTTGGCAATGTGTTTTTCCTATTTTTTTCCTATTCTTTCTTTATTGGTCTTTATTCTTGATCGTTTTGGCCCTTCACAACAATAACATGATGCTGCTCAGTGAACTTGCAGCAGTGCGAATGCAAACCTTTGAGAATCTGTCAAAATCAGCCCGGAATGGAGATCTCAAGATCTCATTGATTGTTGTCTTTTGCTTTGCTATTATAGATGTGATTATGGTGCGTGATGCGTTGTTCATATGTCTGTTTTATTGTGTTTGTATCCTATTTGTGTTTCAAGTACTTTGGTTTTTCCTGGCGGCTGATTAATTTCTGACATGCTCAGTGCGCCTGGCCGACTGCTTCCACAAGTACCTCCTGAGCAGCTGGTGGGCAGATCTGCAGTGGGGTCCTCAGACGATTGCAAGCATTCAGGACATTGCTGAACATGGTTGGACATTACCAGACTGTGGGAATCTGTTGGATTCGGATTGCTGAAAAGGCTGAAGTTGCGATAAGTGAGGGCTGAATTGCCTAGTTTGTCGCCGTTGTTGAAAATCGTTGAATTAGATTCAGGAAACGTGGGGTCATGTATATATATAGTTCGGGCAGACATTGTGATGCTTTGTTTTGCAGTGTTGGGTAACATGGTCGCTGCTACTGCCCACAGAGACTGAGATGGTAGTCCGCAAGGTCAAATTCTCAAGCTTCAAACTTTTCTGTCTTTTATGGCACTTTTCAAACGACTATCAAGCATGTGAGTCTTGAGTTTTAACAAGCAACTTTTGTGACAGCGGATAGCATGGTGCTAGGATGGTAGCTGGAAGCTAGTTTTTAAAAGTGACAGGTGGCACGCATGGCTGTGGACTACTGGAGAAATGAGGCTGCAGGACGCGATGTGTTCCTTGACGCAAATAAGAAACAGACCGAAAGGATCCGAAAGGATGAATCAACACGTACTAGTACAATCTATAATATTCTATATCAATCGAATCTATCGAGTTCATTCAAATTCTATCAATCTATCGATCTATCAATATTCTATCATGGGATAGGCATGGATAGGCAAATGATGACAAAGCATGCCCTGATGAACCGATAGACAGGCAGACAATGGGCAACGCATTATCACAATGTTCTTTGAACTGAATGTTTGGCGAATGTTCTCAAGATTGTTTCTAAACTTGCAAGAACATGTGGCGAGCATCGATCTCGAAAGCACGAACTGAGGCCAACCGCTAGCCCAGGCAAGATGTTTCATTTGTTTCGTAATATTTGGCGCAAGCAATCTTTTGGAGTTTGACGTGCAGAAATGTGCAGAAATGATAGAGATAATGTGAGCAGACTTCCTCTCAGGCCTCAGAGTTTGAGCCTTGGGCCCCTTTGAGGTTTTCAGTTGTTCAACTTCTGCCCACCTTTCGACAGGCAGCAATGCCGCAACGAGTACAACGCATCTTGGTAGGCAAAAGTGCGATACGCAAGAAGCATGCTAGAGATATGCAGCAATCCGAAGAAGCTTTGATGGGCGAACCCTGTCGCAGATTCTGTTTCCGTAGTGGGACACCGTGCAATACTGTGCACAGGTGCAACACACTTGCAAGAGTATTAAGACCTTGTTCCAGGCTAACTATAATGTATTTGTTGATCCCGTTGGAATTTCCCTTATAAAAAGATAGGGCTTGGGTCCCTTATAAAGCCTGAAAACCATATGCCATATGTTTTACAAGAAAAAAAGGTCTTGGACCCTGGCATTTTATCAGGAGTCAATTTTGAGTACTTGTTGAGACTTGGGCACTGTTTTTATATAATCAATTTGTTTTTTTTCCATATGTTAAAAAAAAAAATGCTGCATAGACATCATATTTTTCCTTACAAAAAGCCTAGGCCAACCTAGAGAATTGGTTCATAAACTTCGCCCTTGAAATTCCATGTAGGATAAAATTGGTAGGTGCTAAATACACATACCTACAGGGGTCTTGAGTTATGTCGCATCTTCATGTTGAAGTCGCATCGTCACTGGCGCCTACCGTACGAAACAGCTTTTTTCTCAATCTTAGCAATAGTTNGGTCTTGAGTTATGTCGCATCTTCATGTTGAAGTCGCATCGTCACTGGCGCCTACCGTACGAAACAGCTTTTTTCTCAATCTTAGCAATAGTTGATTATTATGAAATTATTGATTTCTCTGCGCGCCCACAGTGTTTTGTTGGTTATCTGGTTTGTTGCGTGTCTGTTCATGTGTT
>BGPT01001595.1:102872-140073 GCA_003297045.1 Symbiodinium sp. clade C Y103
CTGAATTCATTGGCGCCCGCAATGAATTCTTACAAAAAATGATGCTCGTGATGTGACTTCAGCGTCGTGATGTGACTTGGCTTTTTCGTGGCGCCCGCCGCACATGATGTGCCTTTTGCGGCGTGATGTGACTTAAGTCGAGTTCTCGTATATGTATATATATATATACATACACATATTATATATCTGTATCATATCCCACATTTCCACTACCTGGTTGTCTAAGAAAAGCAGAACCTGTCCAGGGGAAGGCCGCCGATTTGCACGACAAAGATGGCGAGGATGAATTGGATCAATTGCGATTTTTCGGGGGGATGGTCATGGTGGAAAATCTGAGCCGGAAACGCCGGAAACCCATGTTTTTTTTTCCAATGAAGTATGAATAAATATGGGGATTGGGGGTTTACTGTAAATCCTCCCTCCAATCCAATGAAACAGCCAGGTGGTGCGTTTGGGTTCTTAGTTCAGTTGGTTTCGTTCAGCAGGTGAACCTGGATTTATATGGTAGATCGAACTAGTTAATCGAGGTTATGAATCAATTTCTGCCTGGGGGGAGCATCACGTTGCATGATCCCAAATCGGGTTTTTATATGAGAAATTGACCAATTTAGGATTTTGACTTTGGGGGACCCCGATGTTGAAGCTTACAACCAACACCAGAACTTTACTGTGGTTTGTGTTTTTGATTGCATGCCACTGGCTGACATGATGAATCCATGTAATTCCTGCTGAAGCAGAATTATAGTTGACAATTCGGGATGATCCAAATGAATCCGATGAAGCCATTGAATCCAAAGCAATTGATTAGACAAATAGTCTTGGAATGTTTGTGGGTGCCTAATCAGCTGTGTGGGGTGTGGTAGTGTTCCCCTTGTGTTTTCTGGATGTTTGGGGTACAGGATCTATATTATTACGCGTGTGTCCATTTGCTTTGTGATTTCAGAGCCGTTTCTTGCCTTCCCTCCTGAATTGGAATGATTAAACCCCTGAAACCAGCAACGAGGTTGTTTTCCCCAACAGTGTGAGCTCAGGGGTCACGGATAAGGGTTCCGGTGTGGGTTCCGGTGTGAGTTCTGGGACGCTTCCAGAGGTTTTAGTCCAGTTCTTGCTTGTTCTTCAATTTCCTGGAACATGTCACTGGTTGGTGGTTCTGGTGAATTGAAGGAAACATTCTGCAACCCCCAACCAGCACGACGGATGGAATCCGAACATTCCTAAGTGGCTGAACTTGCTGATTGTGATCCTTCTTGTGAGAATGATGACGTGAGGTCACAACTTGTAAATGGGTGTCTGAAAATGGGGGCGATATACATGATATACATGTTATACTGTCCCAAGTTTTGTCCGAAATTGCAATTTTCATGGGAAGACTCTGAACATGCACCATTAATCACCATTACCTTTTCTTTTTTTTCCCATGTTTTCCCACCATTTTCAGACAAACCCATGGGTTTCAGAGAAAATGGCCCTCTCCTTAGCCGTCCCTTGGCTCCCGCAACACAGCGGACTGGATGTGGCCTCAAAATCAAGGTGTGTCCCAAATTGTAGGAGATTCTAGGGTTCTTTTAGCAACCAAAACAACATGTTTCAACATGTTTTTTGGAAGAATCTGACCCGAAAACGGAGTTCTTTGAGCTGCGACCTGCGTGCAAGTCTATCTTTGTTGGCTGAAATCACAAAGACAGGTACAACTGCCAAGAGGGCAGCATCCAACCAGGCAGCTTGCACCGAGGGGATTTGAAACATATTGTCATATTGATCATATTGTTTCATTATTGTGTTTCATTAGCAAATTCACAGTCTTATATGTTTGTGAAGTCCTCTCAGGCATAGTTCTACGAACAACATCACCAAAAGAACACAAAAAAAACACAAATAGTCCCACCTCTACCTTGGACAAGCATCCCAAACGATTCACCAACACTTAAACATCGGAGATCGCCGGGAAATCTGTGCTATGTCGGCCAAGGCGAAAGCCTATCTGGCACCTCCCAGCTATTGGTCCCCAGCGCCCGGCACCACCTATGCCCCGGTCTACTCCGCCCCTGGCGTCCCCGGCGTTCCGCCCGCGGTGCCCAAGGGCATTCCCCTGCCGCGCCCGGTGGTGACGTTGCAGGTGCCGCCGGTGCCGAAGGCTGCACCGCAAAGAACTGAAGCAGCCATTCTGGACCTGAAAGATCAGAGCCTTGGATGAAAGATAAAAATGGAGGTTTCCTAAAATAGGGGTACCCCCAAATCATCCATTTCTAGATAGGGATTTTCCATGAAATAAACCATCCATTGTTGGGTACCCCCATTTTAGGACACCCCCAAATGATGGTTTAACTATGTTTAACTGGGGCTTGGTCAATGTCCCTTTCCGATTTTGAAGACCAACTTGAAGAAGTCTCTGTTGGAGGGTACATCCCCAAACTTCATTGGGTGATGTTCAAATGGGACATTTAGCAACCCCGGTTTGAGATGTTTTAGGCGCACAAATGGCAATTTTTGCTGGGGAAAAAATATCGAACAACTGCGATTTCAGAGGCTTGGCTGATTTTAGGCCATGGACTTGATTTCTTAAATCTGATTTTGAAGTTTTTGAGTCGACCCATTCAATTGGGCTTTAATCAGGGTTCCAGATCACTCATACTCAAGTGTTTGTTTTTTTTGCCCGAGAGGTATTGTGTTTGAGAATTGATTTGGGAACCTGCCTCCTTATGAGTATCGCTTCAATTTTATTAAGCATTCCTCTTGTGTTTTTGGGGGTTGAAAGGCCTATATTTGATTGGAATCTGACATTGACCAATCCTCAACAATCCTCAGCCCAGTGAATTTTGGAGTGCGGGAGTTCATGGAAGTTCAGAAATTCCACTAATCCAGCTTGGATCAGCACGGGATCTAGGCGGGTTGGTAGTTGGCATATTGACTGGCTCGTCAGCCATGCTCATCAGGAGGCGGCTACCCCTGTGCGAAAAAATGGCCGAAAGTGGCCCCCTCAACTAGGCGTCCTACTTCAGATCCATGGAGCTGGGTCCTTGAAATCTTTGGGGAATATCGAAAATGAATATCAAGTAAAGACTTACGTTTGAATTCCCCAGATGCTCCATAGATGGATTATTTATGATTATTTACCAACATGTACCAAAATCATGGCCCCACTTTGTTGTTAAATATTCCCTACATGGACAATATGAGTTCTATAGCTCGGTTTTGGGGGGAGTTCCACATCGGTTCCAGGATCGGGAGTTTGCGAAAGGACTTGTCCAATGTGCGCGAGCGCCTTGGCGTTCGAGGATTGCAGTTTTACAATATGGGGGTTTCCTAAAATGGGGGTACCCCAAAATGGATGGTTTATAATGGAAAACCCAACGAAAATGGATGATTTAGAGGTACCGCCATTTCAGGAAACCTCCATATCAGGAACATGATGATCAGCCATTGGGATCCATTGGGTATGTAGCTAATTTTCAGACAATGCCAACTGGTTGGTTTATGTTCTAAAAATACTATATTCAGGGTGACGCTCCCCAATGGCCCACCTGCTGATATGCCTTTGCGAGGAACCTTATGATCCTTTATGTAGGATTTGAACATTTTCAAGAACACTGCAACATATATCTCAATGAAGCTCGAGTGATTTAGCGCAGTTGTTTTTGTTATGGATATTCAACCCCCAGTGAAAATGGTTAGTAAGCTCTTATTCATGGTTGTGGGGATGTTGTGGGTGGTGTTAATAAGCCCTCAATCAACCCTTAATTGCCTATTATTTCTGTCGACCCTACATTCTGCATAGCCTGTATATCATTATACTCCACCTAAGATCAGAAACGACCCACATGTTCGATCCCTAAAATGCCCTTGTTACATTGGAACAGGATACTGTACTCATTACGCCGGCCCACCAGCTGCGGAATGCCGTTCCTGCCGTGGAAACCCAATGTATTCCTAAGGAACGTTGACGAACAATTGCGGCGCTCGGAAGAGCAGGATGGGCATCAAAACCATAGGGTGTTATTTGTTTCCTGATGTTTCCTTTGATATGTAACATCTGCGGTTGAAAGCATAGTTTCAACCGTCAACTGCCGGGGTCTCCTCGAAAATGTCCCGGAAAGAGCCAGAAGGTTGTCTCTAAATTTGAATCTGGAACCTCAAATTCTACTGGTTTATCATTATTTTTCCTGGCCATCTTGTGCTCGTGTTTCCTTTCAAACCCAGATCAAAACCTATGAAATACCACATTTGGGTGGGATGAACATCCATTTGCATTCCAGCTATTTTGACACCAGGGGATTCCATGGGCTTTGACCCATCCCAGATTGTTTTTTTATGTTTGTTTTGGGCGGCCACGGGCCACGTGACAGGAGGAAGAGTTGGCGCGCGCGTTGAGGCAGCGCATGAACTCTCTATGCTCCGTCTCATGGCGGTCTGATGGGAGGGGAAGGGCTTCAAAAAGTGGGTGAACCGCCAGATACCCTCTGGTATTGAAAATAGCTATTTATAGTTGATTTTCCCATTAAAAATGGTGATTTTACATAGTTATGTAAACGTCTACCAGAGGGGATAATTGGGGTAGTTAATCCCCAAGGTAAATTATAACATAGATGTGGAAAACCAATGGCTTCCCATTCGGAAAATGATTCCTATAAAGTACTATAAAGTCTATAAATGGTATGTTTTCCACATCTATATATATATATATTTTACAGGAGCGTATCCTACCTGTACCATCATCTGACTGGATGAAAGTATGAACATTACCCAGTGCATTTACTGCTTGTACCTGACATCGTTTTATATATGGGTTTGTCTGAACTATGGTACCCCCTAATTCAATGGTTAATCATCACTACCCCTGTTGAAATTGCTATCCCATTTTCAGACACACCCATTATATCCCATTATAATGTACATATTTCATATTTATGCATATATATATATACACATACTGGATTGTAATTTGTAATATGAACATTATCCGCTTATTACCTGGAATCGTCGCAGTTTGCGTGGGTGACGGTTCCAGTACACTTTTTGTGGGAAATGGCTCATTTTTTTATCCTCCAAGATTCATGCGGTGGTTCAAACATATTTAAGCAGACCGCACATGTGATTTTGCTTGAGCCAAGCAAAAAATGACCAGACTCCATCAGCAACAATCCCTCCATGCCTTTTTTTTCCAGCACATTTATAGTCCTTTACACTTGGTCACTTGGATTGATGTGAGTATAAGTCCACAAACCCTTGACAAATTAGGCCTCAATTTGTTTGGAGCCACCTGCCGCTGGCGCCCTGTCACGGAATCAAACTTCCAATTGCCTCAGATTGCCGAACGCTAAATGACTTACATCAATAGTTATAATCGGAATTGGGATTGTATGTAACCGGACCATCACTAATGTCAAGCCTGGTTTCACACACATGTTTGCTGAATTTGGGGTTTCCATATGTTTCAATAGTCTATAGATTCTCCCTTTTTTGGGTTGGCCCCCTCCTAACTGAATCCATGTTTTTTCACAAATCCAACACATCTTCAAATGCTGAACATCAATAGAAAGTCAAGATCTAAATCCAAACAGTTTAGAGATCTGAATCCAAACAGTCTAAATTGACAGCCATCGCTCCATCCATGCCGCTAAGGAGTTGGCAGATTGTGGCATTGAGGCATTGAAATTGTGTGCCAACTTGGGGCATCGCAGCTTGGGCCATGAGCTTTTGCGGCACCAAAACATCAAACTCCTGGGAGTGTTTTGATGCTGATTTGGGTATGGTTCAAAATTATGAACCCTACCATTAAGGTTGGTTGATGTTCATTTACTAAAAATGGAGCCATTGTTGGTAATTTTGAGCCTCTCGCCATTGATAGTAGGTGATTTTGCATGGTTCTTCCATCGTTATAGCTGATGTGTATATGAAAGTTAGTTATAGTGGCTCTCAATGCAACATTTTTTTCGTTCAGGTTCTTGCGATTTTCGGATTTTTCACTTTCATCGGTGATGACCAGAGGACTTCTGGGTGAAAAACATGACAACACCCCGTGAAATGTCACGGTGCGTGAGGAACCTACTCAGAGACCTCGGATTTGCCTGTGAATCCCAGGAATTGGAGTTGTTGTTCATGGATTTCCAGCCGATAATTTTTGGGAACCTGGGAAATGATCAATGAGAAACAAACCATATGCACAAGTTAGAAGTTTTCAACCAGCTAGGTACTACGACCATCATTTACAAACTTGCCAGATACTGCCACTACCACGACCAATCCGACCGCTGAGGTATATAGGCCGAATTCCCTCTTCCCAAACCAATTTATCTTGGCTTCATCATTATCATGAAAGCACTATCATGAACTGGTGATATCTCATGGTTGGCTAAGCTTGTGTATGTGCCTAGCTTGAATGTTGGGTTTATGGCATATCCAAACTAGTTAATGGATTTATAAATCAACTTAGCCAACCACATGGAGCACCACCTTGTATGATCCCGTTTGGGGCCGATATTATTGAAGAGTCATTTTCGAGGATTAATAATCATTACCATAAAGCCAACAGTCAACCAAGGCACGTACAGAAACTTCGCCAACCATGGGGTATCAGCCGCTCCATTGATTCCATTTCCTTTGACCATGGTACATAAACATGGGTAGAATTTTGGTCAATATCCATCAATATCCCCATTGATGGTTATCAAGTTATCAAATTATATCATTGTGATACCAAAAAACAAATCCTATAGTGTCCTTTTGCAAGGTAGTGCCCCCCAAGAAAAAAGTTGGTATGAACTATAGTTCGAGATATGTATCATAAATCCAATCGGATCGTGAAATGGGACATGTTCACCAACTGAGTGATTCCGGACCCATTATCACATTTGGATTATCACTACTACCTATGGTTATCAACCGCAAGCACAATCCATGGGATGATCATCCATACGAATGCTGGATATACCATTATATATATATATATTATATCTATCCAAAAACGAAGTCCTAAAATGTCTTATGTCGACATGTAGCAAATTACACCCCCATAGGCTCGCCAGCCCAAGGTCCCTATGGTGAAGCCATTCTCCGCAGCCGCAGCGCCCCGGGCGGCCGCTTCTGGCGCGCTTCGGCGCCCGCCGGCCCCGCGGCGCCCGGCGCGGCGCCCGCGCCGCGGCTCAGCAGCGGCGCTGCGCCGGCGGCGCGGCTGTTCACCGGGCCGCCAGCAGTGTGCGGCGGAAGCGCGACCGCGCCGCAGATGCTTGGGCTATTGAGGATTTTATGGGATTTCACCGGCAAATTTCGACCAAAATATGAGGAAACATATGGATTTAAGCCATGAAGATGGGGATTTAACATGATTTGAGCAGTGGAGATTGAGTTTTTTCATGGGATATTCAATATTAATGGGGATATAATGATGGGATAGAAATTGAACCCAGATCAAGAAACTATACCAGTTTACTAGTAGGGTGGGGTACCAATCTAAATAGTAATTTATCATAATTTTATCACTATTTGGGGCAACCGCTCTAATTGATCAACCAAGGTTTATTAAAACGGGGTTGAGATTAAACAGGGGACGGGGATATTAACCTTCAAAAACGGGATGTTTGATTTGTTTAACTATCAAACATGGACAATGATGTAGTGACTAGTAACGTACATGATTGTTCGAATAGGGGGGAACTTCCCAGAAACGATTCATTTTCAGCTTAAGACACGGAGTAATTGGCCCAGATTCTGATTGCAGGGTATTCAACCATCCATACATTGGGGTTCACCATCAAGCCTTGCGATACAGACTGTAGAATTGATATGAATTGATGCTTCGTTGATGGTGAAAAACCAGGCCCTGGTTCAACTCGCCGAGCTTGGAAGAAATACCTCCAGGCTTACGCGTCGTTCACATTGTCATTGGATTGGTTTAAGGGAAAATCTACAGGAAACCATGGTTTTTACCATCAAATATAGAGGTTTCCTGTAATTTTTCCCTTAACCCAATCCAATGACATTGGTTTAAAAAAAACATGGCACTGCAATCCACATGCACAACTAGTTCAGATTCATGCACCTAGGCAAAGTGGACTGATTTCAGTGACTACAACTCAGTCATTGCATTAGTATTCCCCACTGGTCCTTGATCTTCTCCACTTAAATCTGCTGATACCAATAGGTCCTCTTGCAGCCTTTACCCACTATTCTCTTACATGCTTTTATAGGTCTATGGAGGCTATAAGCTATGGGAATAGTGGGTAAAGGATGCTAAAGGTCTATGTCTTCTTGCAGGATTGTCCAACTTAGTGATTGGTAAGCCTGCTCACTAAGTCCCCATTTCCTCGGGTTATCCCATGAGTACATGGGTTATGTCCCCACAAACCGCCATTTGTTTGGCCCAGGGTCCACACGGCTCCCTGGATGGCGCCGCTGCCTGGGGGTTGCCCCGGCCACCCTGCGCCGATTCCGCAGCTGGGCCTCTCCCCGCGCCGGCCGACGCCCGTGCCGCCGGCGCCCACGCCGCGCATGGCCTGGACCGAGCCGGTCACGGCGCTGCAGCACACGGCGCGGGCGGTGACGGCCTCCGGCACCAGCTTGACGCCAAGCGCTAGCAGTGCCTGGGACATTGCACCGGGAAAAATGGGAAGAAACTAATGAAGAACCACTTCATTGAGATCAATTCATGAAGAACCATATTGGATAAGAAGTGGATTTTTGCTGCGGTTCACCATCAAGAACATTGGGAACCAAGAGAAATAGTTTTAAGACTGGGCACACAACCGAGTCTAATTTGCCATGGCCAGGTTGTGGGTTTCAAGCCACCTTTTGAATGCTGAATTTCATGGTTTCGTTACTTTGATTTGGGAACGGCTCAAACTAACATACCCCCAAAAACGGGTGGTCTGAGATCCTAAAAATGACCCATTTGTCAGTGAAGTTCTTAGTCTTGTTGCAGAAAGCCTGTTCAATCCTCATGTTCACAGACACTTTGAACAGATTAAATCATATTCAAGTCCCCATTTCCGAGCATTTCCCAGCCATTTCCCCAGGTTGCAACGTCCTGCTGCGCCCCCCGCAGCCCACGGCGACTGCTTCGGCCACGCGGCCGGGCGCCTCCCAACCACTGTCGCCCAAAGAGACGTTGACGCTGCCCGGGCGCCTCCCATCGCCCAATGGTCGTCCCTTGAAGATTGTACCATTGGTTGAGCTGCGGAAAAATCCATGGGTCGTGTGAGTAAAGCAATAGGATCCACCATACCCAATTTTACAATTTTGATGGGTGGGATTTCAACCATCAAAATATGGGTGGTTCATGGTGGTTTATTATTGCTTTACTAACAGTATACTGTAACCATAGTGAGGGTATGAACCATTGATTTTTCCATCAGTCATGGGATCTACAATTGAATTCTTTGGGTGTTCTTTTACGACCCGCAAATTGTCGGATTTTTGCAGTTTTGGTTTGAAGTGTGTTTTATCGTTGATGATTATGAATGACTCGGATCTATCTATATATCATATATATCAGAGTTTCAAACAACAAATGATAGGCATAATCATGGTGGATTGAAACATGAAACATGGTGGAACATGGGGATTTGACCATCAAGCTGAGGGAGTTTAAACTGGATTCAATGGAGATGTGTCTGAAAATGGTGAGCATTCCAAAAGGGCCATTTCAACAGGGAAAATGATGAGCAACCATCAAAATGTGCTGTATTCTACTCTCAGACAAAGCCGTGAGAACGACAATCCCTCCAAGATAGACACTGCCATGAGTCTGGGGAGGGGGGAACTAGTCTTCCTGATCTTTAGAAATGAGTGATTTTCAGGGTCAATGTTAGTCGAGGAGATTGTACTAATATTGCTATTACTGGTTCTTTTGTCAATACGGACACTGGCTAGTGCATCAGGATTGGGTGGTGGATCTTTGGATTATGCAAAACGATGAAAGTGTACAGAACTTTATTAAGACAATCATACTGGACATCATGGACATCAGATATTAATCAATGTAGCCAACCTTAAGAAGATAGAAAAAGCAAGCTTTTCACTGCTTTAGGCTGTTGGTTCTTCCACATTACCCCTGAAATTCCCGAGACGACCAAAACATGGATATAATACTGTGCTGGGATGTTCACCATATACTATATAGGAAGATCTAGACTCATGACTACATAAGTATCTCCGTATGTGTTGTGATGTGATGTGATGTGATGTGATGTGATGTGATGTAATTGATGTAATGGAATGTAGTGTAATTGTAATGCATATGTATCTGCATATGGTACATGATATATGTACAGGTATCAACATGCCAGGATGTAAGGACCATAAATAGCAATAAACAATAAACCAACTCTGTCGGGATGGAGTTAAACGCCACTCCTTGTACTTTCCAGTCTGAAACATTGATGGTGAAATGTCCACGGATTTTAGGGCCATTTCTTCTGATGTCCCCAATAATTTCAAGATCAATCACCATGTCCACTTGGGCTGTGGATCCATCCAGATCGACTGGATGATCTGGAGATCTGGAGTTTTTTTTTGCTGGACAATTCCAGAGTAAGATTCCAGATCTGTAAAGAGCAACTGCGACCGATTCCAGAACTTCTCTATCTCTTCGGTAGTTCTCCTGAGGCTTGTGACCCCAGTACTCACTGCCCCCAGAGACTGACTGGATGACTGGATGACTGGACTCTGAGGTTATTTGCACCGGCCCTTCGATCAAGACTCGTCAAATGCAAAGGTGTGGCCGCCACGGGGGTAGTGATCGTTGGGTGTTGGGAAAGGGTCATGGTCAAACTTCTCTGGATGGGACATGGATGCTTAGCAAATTTGAGGACCTTAGGAAAGTTGCTGGGATTTATATGGATTTATCATGATTTATCAATATTTATCATGATTTATCACCATGAATCATATGAATGGTCAAGCCTCCTATAGTGATTGTCCCAGCACTTGGTTTGTTGGAGGTTGAGACTTCCATTCCTTGATCGACATGGTCAAAGCTATGCCCCAAGTTCCATGCTGTCTTAAAATCGTTTGATACAGAGATCATGACCTCAGTCCACAGCTCGTAGGCCATGCCCCAGCAACAAGCTGCCACCCCTGGGGTGGTGATTGTGCAGGGGGTATCACAAAATGTCCTGCTTGATCTGGCCATAATACGGTGACAAACCCATAATATAAGTATATATATATATATATTTACAGTACATGTATTTTTCTTGTGTATGTATATATATATATATACATATATATATATATATATAGACAGGTTATATATATATATATATACTTGGAGGATCATACCACGAATCGTAAGTGGTTAACAACCCCGGTGGTCATAAGTCCCTATCCAGTGACTTATCCCACTTTTAGATGGCTTATAAACCCAGTTCCTACCCAGTTACTGTTCCTACCCATTATATATATGATTAGGATACATATCCCCACTGAATCGTTCATTGGTTATGTTTATACGCTTATTATTCCTTAATATTCGCATTTTTCGTCATTAAATCTCAGCCCGTTGGTTTTAGGGTTGAAACAACTCCCATCGCAGGCTGGCGATTCTTCCCTTAAGAGCTCCGCAGAAAACCTGCTGAAATTGGAGGACCCAAAACCGCCCGCAGAAACCCGCGGTTTCTTGAAGTGGCATGCTGACACAAAAAAAATGTTGTTGTGTGTGCTATTGTTTTTGACATCTAAACGATTGTATATTTAAATTATTTACACCAAATCTTACCCTTTCATGTAGAAATAATAGTGGCATGGATTCTATGGATACGTGCCCTTCATGACAGGACTCCGTGGGTGACTCCACCCTGGGTCTTGGTCCTCAGCGCGGCGCCCTTGGTCGCGGCCCAAGGGTGCAGCTGCCGATGGCCGATCTGCCCCCGGAGGCGCCAGAGATCCGGAGATGACTTGGAGGTTTATACCCTCTGGTAAACTAACATAGCTATTGAAAATGGTGATTTATAGTTGATTTTCCCATAACAAATGGTGATTTTCCATAGTTATGTAAACGTCTACCAGAGGGTAGCTGGGAAAATCTACCCTCTGGATCACTGTGGTCGTTTTTTTTGTACCCTGAAAATAGAGTAAACCATTTTTTTTGGACCAAAAAAAATATTCAACCTCTGGCAGGGTCGTCATGTTAATTTACTGGAGGGTAATACGATGAGTTTCCGAAATGGGATATTTTCGACTTTTTTCCAAGGGATGATTTAGTGGGGTCAGAATGGACTGATGAATCATAGATGAATCATGGCCAATCTTGGACTTACAACAAATCATTGGATTGGTTGAAGGGAAAATCTACAGGAAGCCATGGATTTTACCATCAAATATAGGGGGGGTTCCTGTAAATTTTCCCTTCAACCAATCCAGTGAAACAAATTAGATGTTCAACTTCTTACTTGGAGGATATCATCCCAATGGGGGTGACGAGGCACTGTGGCACTGGTGGTGAAAGTCCCAATTATGGGACTTTCCACGCAAGGGACCTACGATCACCAGGGTTACCAAGCAGGTACGATTCGTGGGATGATAAAACCAAAAAGATAGAACTTAAAAGTGTCGTTGGACGTCCGATTTTAGCTTTTTTTTATTGCAAGAATACACTTTCTTCGAACTTCTATCTTTATTGAGATCCTAGTTATGTGAAGAGCCATGTCAATGTACTTACCCCCTGGTAATTAAGGCTAGCTGCTAGGCAAATCACTACAGAGTCTACAGAAAATCTACAGTACACATGGTAGAATTTCGGGTGTCCTTTGAATTAGGATGTAGACACTAGGTACCCCAATAGAACAGAGGATGAATTTCCGGGGCTACCCAACGAAATCAGATACAGAAACTACGGAATGGGCCTCGGAATGGGGTTGAACTATAGTGTATCCAAAATTATACATATATTGCTTTTGGATCCCACTTCCCATTAAGAACACCCAGTTGAAGAGACCCATGAATAGATCGAATCGGTCCAGTCTTCGACCATCATTTTCTTTTATTTGGAAGCTGTTTTTCATTGGGGAACGGATTGGCCAAGGTGCTTCTTCAACAGTTTACCATGTACACTCTGGTAAACTAACATAGCTATGGAAAATCACCATGCTATTAATGGGAAAATCCACTATTTCAATGGCCATATTTCAATAGCTATGTTAGTTCACCAGAGGGTAAAATGACCATCAACATGGCCATATTTCATAGGCAAACCATCTCAGGACCCGGCTCAAGGGTGCCACGAACTGCCACTTTTTTCGCCTCACAACGGGCCTTCCAGCCATGGGAAGCGGCGCAAGCAGCAAGCAGTGACTCGAAATTCGATTCTTACCGTACCGTTTTGCTTGTACTTGTCTTGGGAAAAGGGATGGGGTTGTCACATATACTTCGAACTACAGTATATAAATGTATATTCTATATACATATCGACATATATCTCTACATACATTGGTACCCTAAACTCTCTTCGTCTGCAATTCTACAACTTTAATGAGGCGGACGAGGGTGAGAATTGACTCTCCCGTGGTTGACCCGGAAGGATATTTGTAAAGTTCCCAAGCATCAAGGAGCTTGATCTTATTCATCCTAATGTAGATATAGGAACCACCAAAAAGATAGGTCTACTATAATTAGGAATTTGCCTACTACTTTAGTGGGATTTGACTAACTTATATCATTTTGGGATTCTCAAAAGATAGAGTAGTGAATCTTCGCTACTTGAATGGGTATTTTCTTCTCTATATTTTTTTGGGATTACAATCTACATATATAAATAAATAAATAAATAAATAAATAAATAAATATGTATATATATATATATTGTATACATATGCACATATATATATATAATTATATATATACTGTATATATGTGGGGGTGTCTCAAAATGGGGAAATCCCCAAGTCACCCTGGGTTGAAAAATCCTAAAGTGCTCCTTTTTCTTTGTGACATTTGGGCGTGAGCCATGGGGGTTGGTTCCCACTTGGGAAACCTTAGGAAACCAAGGTGTGGAACTTCTGTGGTTCCTGCGGAGTGTGGTTCCAAGCTTGGATCGAGCCCAGTCCAGCGGAGCCAACGGGTGAGATCGCTGGAGATGGATGAGGTGATTCGAGTGAAAGCCAAGGTGCTGACCAGTGAGAACGGAGACCTGGGCGAATGGCGATGAAATGGGAGTATCATGAGAATATCATGAGAATATCATGAGAATATCATTTGGATACAGCTATTGAAACGTGTTATGAAAAGAGCGGAAGATGATGTGATAGATGTCCCAAAGTCCCACTGGTTGGTGATTAGAGGTCTTTTTCCCATGAAAACCAACCAATGGGTAGATGAGAACAATATACCAAACCGGGCCCAGTGGCCCCTCGATTTTTCCCACAAGCAGAATATAGGGTGATGTTATCTGGAAGGTCGCAAGGCCGGGTAAGCCTCATGTGACCGAGCCTCAAAAATGCTGGGTGAAATACTGTATTATGTGAACAAGACAAGCCCTTTCAATGGATTGGTTTAAGGGACAATCTACAGGAACTGCTTTGTTTCATCGGAACAACATGGTTTCCGGTAGATTTTTCTTTAAAACCAGTCCATTGACCCTTTTATTGTGGAGTCGATTAGTACCCCACATTTGGTTTTCATATTGTACCTACATATACTGTACTCTGCTCTCTTGAAATGTATACTGCACAGTTTCATAGATTCATAGATGTGTTTCAACCATGATTTCTACATGTTCAAGCAGGAATGTGGCTTTTCTCAAAGCAATGTTGCATGAGGTACCACTACATTTCCAATAATAGGAACACAACATATTTTCGGAGGATCTTGTATCAAGTGCTCGTACTTAATGGACGTTTTTTTTCACAGAATACTGTATGATGTTAAAAAAAAACACTTTCTCTAAGGACCACTCAGGGACTTGGGCATGACATACCCTCTTTTGTTTCTTGAAGGAACGCTGCGCAGAGTAATGTTTCTTGACGGAAGACTGCATGCCTTTCAGCAAATCTTGCATGAAGGATGAATAAAGTATTACTACTACTTTTGCAGAAAAAATCTTTGCGCTGTTTTGGATACACTCAAAATCGTTTAAAGTAATACATTGCCCTCATCAAGTTTGTTCAAGTGTCATCAAAGAATGCCGCAGCAGACAAAAAAACAAACTCACATTGTCCATTTCCAATGTCTAAAACAAACACAAACACTGCAAGTCTCAGTAAAAAGTAAGCAGAGAGAGAGAGAGAGAGACGGTGGACTTTGAAGGTGCGACCTTGTCACATTCAAAAGTATAGTTGTTTTAAAACAAGGAGCCGTCATTTTCTAAATTTCATACACAGTATACAAGGTGGTGCCCCCGGTGTAGAACCCCTCTTAATTATTCTTAGTTATTATCATACATGAATTATGAAGCATAGTTACTCGAGTGAGACACCCAGTTCGCTCACTATGGAGCACCACCTTGTATAGACATGTATAGACCACATATCGCGTCCCTTTCCGTGTCCCAACTGTTTGCAAAGCCAAGGAGAAGGACACCAGCGAAGCACCAGGGTCACTTCACTGGATTTGGTACTTGAGCATCTTCATGGGTCGGAGACATTCGTGTCCCACATTGACAGTGAGTGCAAGTCACCTGATGTCAGCCATCTTAGTTGAGATACACATCTTAGTTGATAATGATACACGGGGAGTGAGCAATGGCCTGAAAGGCACATGTTCTCGTTCTTCTAATTGCAGCTAAAAGAGAGAAAGAGAAACCAATTCATAGGAAGACTCTTGGGTGTGGTGTTGTTGTCTTCTCAAAATCCCCACCAGGATCAGTCCTTTTTTCAATTTTGGCTGATCCACTGACATAATGTAGCACCTCCCATGTGGGTGCGTCCCATGGGTATGGTTCACCCGTCCGTTGAAATGTGGATTTGTTTCCCCTGCGAAAAGGCCGAAAAAACAAATCTGGCGAAACAACCATAGTCAAACTACTGATCAACCCACTTAAGCTGAAAATGGAGCACATTTTGTTAGACTTTGACCCATACCGGGACCTATACCCAGTTGATTTTCATGGATCATTTTGATCCTAGTTTTCCATAGCAGGAGATTGTCTCTCCGCTTTTCTAATCTCTGAGTTCGAGCAACACAAACGTGTTGAGCCCTGTTGCGCGATGGCCACAGGGACTTCTACTGGCTGGTGAACCCCGGATCAGTGTATATAGCTACAAACTGGATCAAACTGGTACACAAATGGTACACGATATGCATCATTGGCATGATCCATGTACACTCATCCATTGAGGGAAGCATTACGAGTCCTGGTGCGATCCCTGTTGACCAGCGAGTAGAAAGTCAGAAGGAACTCATTTGAGAGTATGGTTTGAGATAATTGAGTGGTCATCCGTCTGAGTAATGGCAAATGCCCCTCACGGGGGCAAGCATTACTACTTTTGGTGGTTGTCACTTTGTGTTGTCGCAGCAGTGGAATGTTGCCGTCCTGCCTCCTTGTTCCAATCAGATCTTGGCAAAGCAGGCTCTGGCCACATTGGAGATTCACTAAGTACAAAAGATAATGAGCATGGAACGGCGATTCGGCCACTGCTCAGTTTGCGTTGTTTTGAGAGCAGTTCTGCTGTGTTTTTCGTGGCCCGTTGTCTCTTCGCATAGTGGCATTCGAAAGTTCATAGCTGAAGGAAGTATGCCAATTTTGTGTGGGTAAAACAATCATCAAACCACCCCTTTATGGATGTTTATGGATGTTTATGGATGTTTATGGTAGATGTATCGGATCAGCTCATGGGATTTAGATTCACCAACTTATGGGATAGTTTATGGGTAAAGCAATGCCATAAACCACCCATGACTGGGAATGGTTGAAATCCCAGCTATAAAAATGGTGAGTCATTGGGAATGGCGACCTCACGGAGCCTCAGGAATCATCTCCCATGGCCGAACTTGTACACTGAGTTCGAAATATGGTGGAATTCATCCAGAACTAGTATCCATTACCCTCTGGTAAACGTTTACATAGCTATTGAACATATGGCCATTGAAATTTCGTGGATTTTCCCATGAAAAATGGTGATGTCCCAGTTCGTTATGTAACAGTTTACCAGATGGATTCATCCATTATTTATCCATTAATAATCCATTATTCATTATAGAATGAATCATCATTGTTCATCCATTATTTATCCATGAATCGTCCATTATCCATCCATTAATTATCCAGTAATGATCCGTTCATGATCCACTATTCTTGGTTTATACGGCTACACCGTTATACTTCCAGTTGTCAAACTACTTTTCTGACTGATTCTTTGTCTTCTTGGCGCAGTTGCTGAGCAAACATCGTCTCAGCAGGCTTACAGCCTTTACAATTAATAGGTTCTTTCATTCTTATGGTTACTGCTGTGGATGGAAGAATTCCTGCACCAGTTGATAGGTGGTTTATCCCAGTATCTGCAGGGGTTCAACCATCCAAGGTGGTTCAGGATTTCTTGCATCCACGGTATGTTTGAGCCATCAATCAAGGCACATGTTTTGCTATTGGTCATGAATCTTTCAGGTTTCTGAAAGTTTAGCAGGACTACTAGGACAACCATTTTCGAGCAGAGAGATTCTTACCGAATGCCTCAAGATGCCGAAAGAGAATTTGCGCATTGCCACCAATGCAGCGTGAAATACAGGCACTCCTAGCAGACATTTGATCAGACAGTGGCGAAGAAAGATCATCAGAAAGTCTCTCAACATTGCAACCGGCTATCAACCTGACCCACCCACCAACCCCGTGAACTGGGTTAAAAATCACCGTGTTGCCCAATGCCCAACTAGCTGGGTACAACTTCTTTCAGTACCCAGCCAGTTACATGCCGTCACTTCTGACTGGCATGGTCCAGCACCATCCAGCAGCTGCAGGAATCGCTAGGTGCCACCGACAGAAAAAAGACATTGTCAAACTGGCGCAAAAGTCAGCATCGGTGACCCGGGGGGCCCTAAAACATGGCGTTTGATCTTGACAGTGGGTAGATCTTCCAGGGGATGCTCATCAATCCTTCAGTAATGTGGGTAAAACAATAATAAACCATCCCCCAAATCACCATAAATAGGTGGTATAAACCGTTCCCAAATGGATGGTTTATTATTGTTTTACCCACATTAGGGATTTTATAGATATGCGCAGTATGAGGATGGGGACAGGATTCCCATGATTGGTTGACCACATCACATGGGAAGACATGTACCATGACACGGTTGTTGGGGGTATACTCCAATATGGTTGTTTATTTGTTTTACACAATTGGGGCAAATGATGATAATCAGTGAATTTTGGGTCGTGTTTTTTGGACACACATGAGAATGGGATTGGGTCCAGGTTTCAGACCGTTGAGGTACCTAAATGAAAGTACCGAGTACTGTGCCATTCCCATTGGACATCCTGAAATGAGCACAACGAGCTGGGGCACTTTCACAGACATCCGACATGACCTCCAACTCAGATCTGATCTTGGGCATTTGTCGGATTGAATCACCTTTTCTTTGGTACATGTATATATATATATATAATATTATAGATATATAATTATATATTGTATATTATATATACATGGTGGTTGTGAACCCCGGTTAGTAAGTGGTTTCCAATCCCACTTGTTGCAGTAGGGTAAGTACGGGCGGTGTGCACTTTTTTAAGCGACAACCAGGTCTTGAGGCGACTGCGCAAGACTGTTCCTTGGCCTCTTCCGAACATGCCAAGTGCTCGAGAATGCGCACGGTTGAGGGGTGGGATGTTAATTCATGGGATACATCATGAGATCGTATTCATGGCTTTACTGGTTGCAACTATGCGATTTCATTCAGTGGGAACTTGATGTAATTTCCCCAACAGAGGTTCTAGTTTGTCCCATACTGTAGGGCTTGATGGTGGTAAATTTTCAGGCTCTCCACAATTTGTTCTGCGATAATTGGGTAGAACTAAGGGTCAAAGGTTCGGTTTTGGCGAACAAAACAATGGTGATGTCACTGCCACACAAATGGGGGTTTCCAGAAATGGGGGTACCCCAACATGGTTGGTTTATAAGGGAAAATCCTATTAAAATGGATGATTTGGGGGTACCCCTATTTTAGGAAACCTCCAAATTTAAGGTATAGATGGCATCTCCAAGGTGGTTCCTCCAAAGCTTATCTTTGTACCACCTTGGAGGTAGTTTATTAGTATAGGATAGTGTAGGTATAAGCAGATATAACTTAGAATATAACCCTAGTTCAACTGCCATCTGACTATAGTGAAAAGACATATAATGAACCATGTATTACATCTGTTTTATGGTGATTATTGACATATAAACAAACCAATATAGTGATGACTATGGTATATAACTGTATATTGTATCCGTACTATCTTACAATCGCTACAAATCCTACTTAAGCTACCTATTCTACGCAACCTAGCTGACGAAATCGAACGAACTGGGTTACCACCTTCAGCCCCTCACGTCTTCCCAGCTCGCTGGGCCAGCCCCAAGCTCGACTGGGACTGAAAACTGAGGCTGGTAGCCCACGCGTCAGGGATCTTAGGGGCTGGCTGGGGGTCATAAACCATCCACATGAATTGATGGTAGAAAAGCACCAATAAAAATGGTAGAATTGGGTATGGTGGATCCGAGTTTGCTGTACATGATCTGGCCTATTTCAAACCATGCTGGGAGTTTTCCAGCCATCTCAAAATTGTTAGAGGGTAAGGGTTGTTAGTCTTGCTTTTATGAATGTGGTATTCAAGTAGGTAGTTATAGACGTTCATATGTACTATTATGTACTAATGGCCGGCGTTAGTAGGGCTATTGTATGAATTAGTTGCTTTCATAGACATGGTTGAGCAGAATTCAGCTATATTTGGTATCATGTCATCAACAATGTGGCTATGAATCTTTGCTGATGTTTTCTGTGCCTAGAGGTAGCCATTCCGGAAAAATTGCCATTCTGGTGAGTTCATCACATGAGTTTGTGTCAAAAATGATGAAAACTCTTGAACACCCCATATTTGATCGAGTTGATCATCTTTTTTTTCCTGTGACATAGCCATAAGTTCGGGGGATACCGGTATACTCCATGTTTAGTCACACTCACGTGTAACAGGAGGCACCTAGACTGATATCATGCCTCTGCCAATGGACTTTTTTTTTTTTCAATTGCTATGTCAATTTACCAACGGGTCCTCCTTGTTTTGGCGGCTTTTGATTTTTTGACCCAGCTGGTCATATGTTCCCATTGCTGTTGAGTGCTGGTTGTAGCTTCCACAGCCCTTGGCAAGAACGGCTTTGTTAAACCCAAACGAATGCATAGAATATTTGATGTGAAGAAAACACGGGTTTCCACAATTTTCGGCGGAACAGATCAATGCAGTGAGTATCATCTGAATTCCTTCCTTTGCTGTTGAAATCGTTCCTTTTTGATGGTGAAGTCAAAGTGTTTTGGTGAACTCACAAGTTTTGATATGTTTTGATGATTAAAGCCTGAGCCTTGCTGTTGAAATCATGTTTGTTGGTGTTGAAATCTCTATTTTTTTGCTGTTGAAATACCAATTGCCGCTGTTGAAATCAACATGTTTGATGGTTTTTATAAACCTTTTTGGACGGTTAGATCCACATTTTTGGGTGGTTAAATCTTCATGTTTGAGGTAACATCTGATGTTTAATCCTCATTTTTTGATGCTTAAATCACCTCCCCTGAACGCTACGTCCACCCAGTGCGCAAGCAAAACGTCAGGCACGAAAACTTCGTGAGCAGCTGGCAGCGCACCGAGAAGCCAAGGAGGTTCCTCGGAAGGGCTGTGATGATCATTCGTGAACAGAGAAGATGATGTGGTTGTTACCCTCTGGTAAACTAACATAGCTATTGAATATGGCCATGGAAATAGTGGATTTTCCCATTAATAGCATGGTGATTTTCCAGTTCGCTATGTAAACGTTTACCAGAGGGTATTGGGGCCTTTCCAGCAAAAACTATGGAGATAACTAGCAGCAATTGACATTCACAGATTCACTGTATAATCCATCCATATGGATCCACAAGCTAGGGCGATCGGAATCGCTAAGTTTGTAAACATAACTCCAATAACTACTGTTGTGGACTTGCATGTCGAATATACTTGTTTTTTTTGCATTTAGAATATGGAAAAAGCATTGATTAATTCATTGCAATTAGAATATGGAACTTCTTTGCACTTAGGATATTTCATTGCAC
Organism: Symbiodinium sp. clade C Y103; assembly: GCA_003297045.1. NCBI lineage: Eukaryota > Dinophyceae > Suessiales > Symbiodiniaceae > Cladocopium > Cladocopium sp. clade C. The sequence goes on from BGPT01001595.1 coordinate 124,077, forward strand.
TTGGGGTTTTGATAGATATATGATATATGAAACATCTATAGGTATGGGGCTTTTAAACCAGCAAACATAACTTTACAACTATATATAAATTTGGATTTTGTGTGATTCCAACTATAGTTGTATAATAGCGTATATGAAGCAGCTTCCACCCGGGGGGCCCACCTTGTGCCTTCAATTCGGAATTGTCACTGGAATATGATGATTGGTGAGTTGTCCCTTCGAACAGGAAGTATCTGGATTGATAAGGAAGATCATGACTCACCCCGAAAAGTAAGGATTTAGTCAATCAACATGAGAAAATCTCTATGGGATATAGAATTGGATATCATGGTGTATATATAATATATAAATACATATAAAATTGGGATTTTGACGGATGCTCATGAATATTCACGAATCGGAGTGGATCCAAACTCTAAGCATACATAAACCATCAAGCGTCGGGGATACATACCGGCAATCGTGCAAAATTCAGCAATCATGGGGATGTAATCGTGGTTGGGAACTGGGTTCGCCCCAATTTTGGACGGGAGACAACCAGAATAGCCCAAGGGATCTAGAAAGCAACGTTGGGACGTTGGGTATGGTTGATGGGTAGACAACCAGTGCATTGGTGCATTACTGATTGGTGACTTTAAATGTTTGTAAAAGTATAATCATGATTTTAGACGTTATTACATTGAAATGACTTCAAATCATCGTATCCTTTTTTAGCATTCCCAAAACAGCTGCCGAAAAGTTTGAAGCTTGGAAAAGCTGTGGAACATATGATGAAACGACCATGCTGGTGGCACACTTTTCGGCATTTTTTTGGGGGTTGCTATTGACGTTCAAGCAAGCAGCATTTTATCGCTCCTCCAATGTTTCGGCCGCAAGTGGCCTGGAGTGAAGTTGGGGAAAACATCACAACAAATAACCCATTAAACAATTATTGTACTGTAATTATATGATTATATGATTCTATAGTCGGTGTACATCACTGTTGCCATAGTTAACAAAAATGGGCCAACAATGTTCAATCGCAATGCTTCCAAACTGGTGTGACTTGTCGGATGGTTACATATAGGGGAGCCCCGCCCTCAAGAAAAGTGAATTCAGAGAACAAGATTCCGTGGAGTTTTTTGCACGTAACTTGCTTCAGTACATGTATTTCCCTAATTTCTGACCTGGCTGTTTTGAACAGATGTGGAATTTTGGATGATTCTACTGTCATCAAATGCAAATGCAGATTTTCCATGATTTTCCATGATTTCATGATTTTCCATGATTTTCCAGCCAACCATGTTTGTTTCCCACAGTTTACATACATTGATCTCGGATCATTAATCTCAGTCAGGCAGCCCGACAGCGATCGCGATCGGTTAGTGCAGGCCGTACCCAGCCCAGTTAGCAAAGTTGGTTTACAACTACAATAATTAGGATGTATGGTAGATCTATCAAAGTAGTTAGATAAATGGTTTTCTAGACCAACATATATCTGGTGTCACCATGTTGTAGGCTGTCTACTTCATATAAGGGGTTCCATTTAAGAAGCACATTCTCACTATTGCGGAAACACCCTCATAATAAACCATGGCCTGTTAACCTGGGGCTGACATGAAAGATCTTTGGCCTTTGGTACTAGATTTTGCTTAGACTCTTCACTTTTTCAACAGCCCAATCAGGGGTCTGGCTGACTCTATTGTGGATTTGCAGAGTGGCAGGCATGTTTTTTCTGAGGAACAAGAAAGCATGATTTTGGATACAACCGGCCCCCAAAGGTGACGTACCCAATAGTAGTAACACCCGATTTTCAGATCTGTTAAGGGCTTACTAATCATCAACAACCACTGATAAGGGCTTGTTAAGCACCTATTGTGGGGGGGTGGAGGGTTGATTGAATCCTCATGATTGATGTTCATTGAAGGAACATCAGTGGAGGATTGCAGGATCATTGACACCTCTGAAAAGGGTTTGTTCATCCTGTAGTTCCATTGCTGGTAAATGATGGTTCTCCCACGCGTATTGGCTGTATATAGATATTATATGGATATACATGTATATATATATATAATGTAATTATATATATATATATATACATCACTTCTGACCGCATGTTTGTTGTCATGTAGGTCATGGCTGTCCTTTTCAATGCTTTGGTTGATCCATATATAGAGGGGAACTCCCCATTGAACAAGCAATATACTTGAAGGATAGCAAATGGATGCAAATGGTATGCCAAACCGGCCCTTTCACAGATTTGTCAATATTTTCAAAAGGAGATCATTGATGTGGGTGTTTCTCAAAATTGGGTACCCCATCCCATCCACTGGATGGTCGGAGTTAAATCCCAAGTCTCACTCCCATATCCGTTGAATCCATCGGTCAAATCCGCATGTTTGCTGGTTTAATCCAATGCTTATCCATGTTTCACCGTCTATTTTTGCTGGTGAATTCCAATGCTCATCCATAGTTTTGTTGGTTAAAAAGTTAAACCCACATTTTTTCATGATTAAATCAGGTCAGCCTCCATTTTTTTCATCATTACCGTCTGGTAAACTAACATAGCTATTGAAAATGGCCATTTATATAATCGTTTTTCCCATCAAAAATGGTGGTTTTCCAGTTCGCTATGTCAACGTTTACCAGAGTTCAAAAATCCAATGTTCATCCATAGTTTTGTTGGTTAAACCCACATCTTTTAATCATTACCCTCTGGTAAACTAACATAACTATGGAAAATCACAATTTTTAATGGTAAAACCCACTATAAATGGCCATTTTCAATAGCAAACTGTTAGTTTACCAGAGGGTAACCATCACTAATCCATGGAAAATGGCTAATTTTGGATGATGTTCCCATTAAAACATGCATTTAGTTCGGGGATTCTCCATTCAACGGGAAAATCACCATTTTTGGATGCAACAAAAACTCCACCTCTGACCCGTCACCGAGTCGTGGCCAGGCCGGGAGTCCAAGGCCATGGTCCCCTTGAGCCGCTTGGAATCGTTAATTTGGCCACGACTTTTTTTTGGGACAAGAAAATCAACAACAAGGGTGATATATATATATATACATACATCATACATGTATATTTATATAATATATATATATATGTATATATGGGATATGTGTATATATATGGGATATATGAATGATATTAATCTATAAGTTGGATGATTATTCCGCCATCTATTTTGAGATTTTACGAGGTTTATGGTACATCATTATGATTCATCATATATCTATACTTAGATGGGGCCATAAACCAGCATCTAGTTATTTCACTATGCATTTTGGTTATTCATGAAATCTTTAAGGATTTATGAGTTTGGTTTTTCATGGATGAAATCGTTTGGATATGCATGGGTTGTGAATGGGATTATTTTGACATTACCAACGACAGTGGGGATATATATATATATAAAAAGCCAACAATAATGGGGATAATTATTGGATGTATGAATTTTACGAGGTTTATGGTACATATATCTATAGTTAGATGGGGTTGTAAAGAAACTTATATCTAGGGGGCCCACCATTTATATATAATATGTATGTATGTATATATATGTATATAAGTATTTGGGTGATTTTAATACCACAAGCAATATAGCAATGATATCTAGATGAATAACAATGGGACATTAATGGAATACTATTCGGATAGTAATGGAGATGTAGTGGATGATTCTGGATAGACTATAATTTATGACCTGACGTCGTTTTTCGCCACTGGAATGATGGCTGGTAAAGAGAATCACCACCAAACTGACTGTGGTCTACCACGCGTAGCCAACGCTACGTTGGCTGAGCTTGCTCAGCTAGTATATATATAATACCCCTTACAATACCCACGCATGAAATGGTGGGGGTCAAGGCCCCGATAAAACGTTTTATCTAACCCCGTTTCTGGGGGTCAGGCGCTCATTTCATAGAAGATCGCTCTTTTTTCAACCTCCAGCACTGTCATTTCATAGGAACCTGCATCTTCCACACAAGCATTCTATAAAATGTTATCAAACGTGATGGAGTTGGTCGTACTTTTGCATAGGCGGAGAGAGACAGGGTCTATAAAATCCATAGTGTCAACCTACCTTATGCACAGGTTTTGGCAGGAACCTATGTCATGGAAAACCGCAATTACAGATAAAATGAATAGCGCTTACTCCCTGATGTCTCAGGTTCTGAAAAGCCATGGACATGTTGTAGTTTGCCAGAATATATGAAATCAGTTGTTGTGACCTACCATCTAGGGTTTTTTCAAATACCCCTTCACATTACACCCTGCAATCTCCCTAATTAGTGCCATTTTGCATTCTATATTTTTCACCAATTCGCCCGAACACGGTCGTATGGTGTTTGTATTTTGGGAGCCAAATTGGTGGGCCATCTCATTGCGGACATATCTAGATGTATNATATCTAGATGTATGTGGATACCAAGAAAAATTGGGGCGGTGCAAGGTTCACGATTGATTTGAGAATTTGTTAGAACGTACCTCTATAAAATGGTTGGCAGTGACCTATTAGGGTGCAAGAAAATTGGAGGTCGTGAAGGAATGGCAGGGAGGGAACAGCATGTGGCTCTATAAAATGGTGGTGGTGACCCCGTTAAAGTACCGTAAAACTGCCCACTTTTTTGCAAAGTCCAGCACAGGCGCATGAAAAAGGTGTCGCTCGGTATATCATGGTATTTCACATGCCTCCAGCAATATTTTCAAAAGCATTTCAAGACTAACAAGATCTCGCAAACCAAGCAAGCATGTGTGCCTGTGGCTCCTGTTGTGTTGTGAATCTACTTAGCCAGTTGCAGCTACGGATATGGATTTGTACAGCCAATGGGAATATGATGGAATATGCAACAGAAACCAAGGACAGGGAAACTGTATGGAAGTTGTGGCAATGAACAGACAGAAGGTGCCTCTATAAAATGGTTGGCGGTGACCCCATTNGGTGACCCCATTAGGGTGCAAGAAAATTGGAGGTCGTGAAGGAATGGCAGGGAGGGAGCAGCATGTGGCTCTATAAAATGGTGGTGGTGACCCCGTTAACGTACCGTAAAACTGTCCACTTTTTTGCAAAATCCAGCACAGGACACATGAAAAAGGCGTCGTATGGTATTTCACATGCCTGCAGCAGCATTTTCAAAACTAACAAGATCTAGCAAACCTAAGCAAGCATGTGTGCCTGTGGCTACTGTTGTGTCATGAATCTACTTTGCCAGTTGCAGCTACGGATACGGNACAGAAGGTGCCTCTATAAAATGGTTGGCGGTGACCCCATTAGGGTGCAAGAAAATTGGAGGTCGTGAAGGAATGGCAGGGAGGGAGCAGCATGTGGCTCTATAAAATGGTGGTGGTGACCCCGTTAANCAAGAAAATTGGAGGTCGTGAAGGAATGGCAGGGAGGGAGCAGCATGTGGCTCTATAAAATGGGGGTGGTGACCCCGTTAAAGTACCGTAAAACTGCCCACTTTTTTGCAAAATCCGGCACAGGGCGCATGAAAAAGGTGTCGTTCGGTATTTCATGGTATTGCACATGCCTCCAGCAGAATTTTCAAAAACATTTCAAGACTAACAAGATCTAGCAAACCTAAGCAAGCATGTGTGCCTGTGGCTACTGTTGCAGCTACTGATACGGATTCGTACAGCCAATGGAAATATATGCAACAGAAGCCAAGGACAGGGAATCTGTATGGAAGTTGTGGCAATGAACAGACAGAATGTGCCTTTTGCATGTTTTGAATTGTTTGGATCTGTTTTGACGAATTTGGAAATACAGAGCACCCATACAGAAATCCGTGATGAAACCCCATACAGAAATATGCAGAAGTCATCAGAACCCTGTACGGAAATCCGTACGGAAATCCGCACGGAAATCCGTACGGAGGGAAGGATAATCCGTACGGATTGCCGTTTGATCCGTATGTTGTGCGTTTCCGGGGGTCAGGTCCTTCAATTTATGATTCTTTTTTGGGGGTCAAGCATAAACATTTTATTTTTAAGGGGGTCCAGGCCTGCCGTTTTATATCTATAGAATGGGTGGGCTGACCCATCGGCGGGTATCGTGAGGTATATTATATATATATACACATAAATTTTAGCTTCTTGTTTCATTTCTTGGGCCTTTTTTCAGGGCGTGATCTGGATGTTTTTTCCAGCAAAAATGAGAAGAACCTACTTACATGATGGAGATATCACTGGCCAACGAAGGATCTGAACCAGCAACAATGTAACAAGAAAACCTCAGCGCCCAGAATTATATAGCCTCCGGCAGTCAAACCTGGCAATGGGATATTCCCAGACTAAATGGAGGTTCCTAGCTGAGAAGATCATCGCACGATTGCTGGTGGATTTTCCAGCAAGCCATGGAGCTGATTACCTGAGGATATCTATATATAATCGATATCCAGAGCAACATGACATCTTTGTATCATCAAAGATGGGGCATTGAGGATGTTTACCAGCACAATGGCTTTAAAGCTAAGACAACAGACTATCAGGGTGACAACTCAATAGGCCATAAAATCCTCCATGCTGCAATGAAAACCCCTGAAGTCAACACACAATAGTCACCTACTTTCATGTGTATCCCGGGCATTATAAGTGGGTAATGACCACAGTTTTTTTATAACTACTGTACCCACTTGATGAACCACTTTCTGCTTGGATTCAATTTTATCCAATATTTATCTTTTAATTCTGCAGCAATCAGCAATTCTTGTAGGTTAAGCGACAATCCTCCCCAGTTTTTTTTTCAGAACACGACAGGAGAAGGATCTCCCATGGGCCACGCTGCGCAGTGGCACAAGCCCGGGCGGATTCATAGTACCATGAAGGAACCCCCTGCAGGCGCGATGAGATATCAGAAATCTGGGTATCTCAAGCATCTTTTCTGGGGGACTTGCTGAAGAAGATGATTTAAAGGTTACGGTATACCCATGGGAAATCTACGACTGCGGAATCGAAAAAAGAGAATATGTTCGACATGTTGTGGGGGGTCCTTCAGCAAATCCAAGATTTTGTCATGGATTGTATATGGAGTTTTTTGAGAATGACCTCCAAAACAGATATGAAAACCATGGAAATGGGTAGAAAAAAAGCAGCACTGAATGGTGGCATTGAGAATGAACAACAAGGATATTGACAATATGGGGATATTAATCACCAGCTATAATGGGCGGTGCGCTAAGGGGGACCCAATAATAATCCAACGATTGTTGCTTTGAGTTGGAAAAGCATTGAATTGTGAGTCCACCATGTTGAGAAACCATCTGAAATGCCAGCTGAGGGGTGACTGGCTAGCCCAAGGTATTGAGGTATGCCACCTATGCCATGCATTCCCCCAACAAAAACTGTTGGCTCTCCATACTTGAACTTGTACCCTAGAAAGTGGTTGATAGCCGAGATGTGATGATATATGTACGTACATGTAATATGAAATTCATCGAAACGATGTATTATACATACACAATCATACACATGCTGATACCTCCGCAAAACAAGAAAATAAAGATTCGGAAGTAAGGCCATCCAGGGACTGTTGTATCTATACAATAAACTATGGTAAACATGCCATATCTATACAACTAAGTCCCCCAATTTCCTAAGGGAAAAGGTGCGGGAACCAACGAAAAAGAGGTTATTCAGCCATGGTTTGCTGTCGATTTTCCCTTGAACCAATCCATGGGCTAACTTAGACAACGTAGACAGTATAACCCCCCGGCAATCATCATGCAACGATTCCCAATTCCACCATTTGTTTCACGCTTCAACCCCATTCAAACCACGCTGGTCAATATCCCCACGATGGTAGATCAACTCCAACTTTAACGCAAATAAGTCCAAGCAACTCCCACTAGCCACATAATAAACTTCAAAGAAAATAAACCAGTTGATACCCTCCGGTAAACTAACAGTTCGCTATGGCATCCATGGTCCATCTATGGTTGATTTACCTATTTAGCTATGGTGATTTTCCGTAGTTATGTAAACGTTTGCCAGAGGCTAATGCACTTCTCTATCTATTTGGGGATTTCCCTACCCTCTGGTAAACTAACATAACTATGGAAAATCACCACTTTTACTGGGAAAATCCACTATAAGGGACCACAACCGTTCCACCCCTCGGAGGTGCTTGGTCCCCTCGCCGTCCCTCACGGCACTGGACCGTCCCAAATGCCACGCCGCGGACGCGACGTGTGACCCAGCCCGGCAAGCCCAGAGACAGCGGGAGAAGCCAGGGAAAACAATGTGGTGGTGGGTGAAGGGAATATAAAAAGCTGGACTGGGAATTAGGAATCATCGAAATCTGTCATCGAAATCTGTCATTCTGGACTGAAGTCATTCAACTTACCCAAAAAGACATGCAAACACATACATAGTATAGTATACGCATTGTACTTGATGTGTCATGGTAGGTAGGTTTGGCAAAATTTATACAATTTTATATACTTTCACAGTTTTCATGGCCCGGGAAGAGTGGGTAGTTGTGATTTTGTGTGTCCAGACCCATTTGAAGCGGAATATCTCCAGTGCCTACAGTGCGGGCTAAAGTACAATTTACAGAACTGTTAAATATGCCAACATATTCAATATTAGACCATGAGCCTACAAATACATACAAATACACACGGCGATACGATGGACTATGTGGCAGCACCTGGTCACCTTTGCAAGGTGAGAGCGTCCCATCGCGACCGCTCGGGAGCGCGTGGATTGGCAGAGAACAGCTGGCAGTGGCTTTGGAAAGAGATGGATTGGCCATGATTGAAAAATATGTTTCTAAACATGGAATTCTAGGCGCTTGTTTAAATTTTTGTGTTACACTCAATTGTGTCATCAGCTCCATGGCTGGAAAATCCACCAGCAGTTCGTTGATTTTCCCAGAAAACTGGACCTCCAGAGTTGAAAGCCAGCCAGGGTCATCCCTGTTGGAGGCTGTTGAGTAGCTTCAAAAACCAAAGACATTCTGTGCAACATGGTAGCCAGTGATTGATGGTTTACCCTCTGGTAAATTAACATAGCTCTGGACAATGGACCATTTATACTGGATTTTCCCATTGAAAATGGTGATTTTCCATAGTTATGTTAGTTTACCAGAGGGTATAGTGGTTCATGATAGTTTCATCAGTTTCATCATAGATGATGGCGAGTAGCAAACTCCATCGATTTGTCGGATTTTCTGGACAAAAAGAGAAGCGAGCAGTGGCTGCGAACCCCCGGTTGGTTGATGATGAGTTTGGGAATTATATACTATCCAACATATGGGGGTTTCCTAAAATGGGGGTACCCAAAAATGGATGGTTTATAATGGAAAATCCTATTAAAATGGATGATTTGGGGGTACCCCTATTTTAGAGACCTTGCTAATCATAGAAACCCATGGTGATCCCCCATGACTTAAGAAACCCCCAACACCTGGAGATTCTCACAATCCACAGCGAATCCGCCCGGTGATGTCCAAGCAAAAGGGTGGTGGAGCAAAGATTTCCACCGGAGCGAGAGACATAGCGAACGACTGAGAATTAGAAGGTGATATGATGGTTTCTTTTAAAGTGGGGAATCCCCAAGTCAAGATAGGTTTCAATACTAAACTTCTCCAATAAGTTTTGGATGATTTGGGGTATCCCCATAAAATGGACACCATAGCTGTTTCCATTTATGAATTTGTATTTTTTTGACCATCAAGGAATGGGATGTCCTTTTTCTCCTTATATATCCTCTAGCAATTCCGGAATATCAAGATGGGGAGTGGATCAAACCTATGATTTTTCTGTTTTAAGCATGAATATCCATAACAACAAGCTATTTTGGTGTGAACAAAAAGGTTCCACAGTGCACTGACCCAAATGCCACATCCTTCCATGTTGGGGGTGTTCAAAACATCATCTTTCCGTGGTGAAGAAGTGGTACCCTCTGGTAATTTAACATAGCTATGGAGGGTCACATTGTTCATAGGCAAATCATTTATTTCTATGGACCATTCTCCATAGCTAGGTTCAATTGCCAGAGGTTAGTGGCGGTTCACCCTCCCCCCAATAGGAGATGTCTAGGCTAGGCATATTTGAAAAAAAAACTGTAGGCCATGAGAGGAGGAACGGGTGATGGACTCACTTGATGGACAAGATGTGGTTGACTTACCATGATCATCCTTCAAACAGTTTAGCGGATGACTGCAATGTCGCAATGTCGATGATCCCTCAGAATGATCACAGAAGCGGTCCACAAGGGAAAATCTGCAGGAATCCAGTGAACCTCTAGGCAAATTTCGCTGGCCCCGTGTATCGCACATGGTTTGCCTGCAGATGAGTTCCCTTTGCCCGCTTCAATCGTTTAGATGATTTGCGCTTTCGCGGCGTTGGGTGTGGACGATCGAAGCTGTCAACAGCCAGTTGTTTTGGGGTAATGCACCATTGGATATATAAGGTATACGAATGTACATGATCATTGACCCCGGTGGAACATGTGGGTTTCTCTCTGAAGTTGGAAGCTTAAGATTTGGGGTATCCGCCATTTTGAGACAGACCCAAATAGCCTTGCAACTGCTGGTTGCACATCATGCTATACAGACCCCCAAAAAGATAGAATCACATAGAAATATTTAGAAATGGAAATAGCAATTTGTTACTATTTTGGTGGGATTTCACTTTTCTATCTTTTTGGGGGATTGCTAGAAATGCTTGCCATTTGGAATCTATCCTCATTGAAACAGAAACTTCAAACTGCAGCAAAACTGCAGCTCGATATGCAACGACCCAACGGCGTTCTAAGCCTGGTAAGTTGATGACAATTGGGAGAAGGCAAGTTGATGTGAGGATTTTCTCACCTTTTCTCTCTGATCTGGTGGTTTCCGAATATTGATTGTTTTCAGTCAAAGCCCTTGAAACCACTATTTGTTCATGGTGAATTATACACCCTTTTTTTAGTGGCGTATAAAACTGGTTACTGGGCCCGAACTGTTTCAAACATACAATACAGCGATGATTGCTTGAAATTGTTCGGGCTTTTTTTGGACGGGGTAAAAGATGTTAAAACCACCAACCAGTGATGTACACTCACGATGGGAATGATGGGTCCCATGATGACTCGATGACGTCCGCACCATAGAATTTATCGATAGATGGGCAGCCGTACATCATGTACACATCGTACATTGCCGTACAAATTGTTACAACACTCATGAGGAAAGGATAAATATCTAAGATTGTCGCGACCAGAAAGGATTCTTGAGAATTTTTATAGTAATCATGTTCCTTTTCTGAGGCGATTTGTATGCATTGCACGCTGTGTCCGGCCTATGCCAGATATATTTCAATTCAACTTCAGCCTGTAACACTGTAGATCTCAAATCGGTGGAACACAGAAAATATTATATACAGATATGTATACAGAGGTGTTCTTGTTTGACATGTATAGACAGCGGTGTACATTATATTATTTCTTCGCCCCTCGTATCAGCATGTGAGAATGCGTCTATATAGGCAGGCTGGACATGTTGCAAGAATCGCAATGCAAAACCTTTCTTTCTTGATTTGTGTAGACATCAGAGCTGACTGATACTTATCTGATACACCCATTTCCTTGAAAGTATCTGACTTTGGGACAGATTTCCTGAGACTGTCAACCAAATGCAATTCTTACCTAGGACCTAGTTGGTTGCTTCAACTACGTACCTTTTTCAATTCACACCTAGGATGATGATGCCTACTTGAGTACATATTTTTTTGGCAGGTGAGAAACCACCCAGCACTTTATCATGATTTTGGCCGTCCTCCTTGTTATCACGTGCCGAAACAAGCCATGCAAATGCACACGGGCTTCGAAACGAAGCAGCAACAAAAAAAGGGGTTGGGATGGGACCAGCGTCGTTGGCTTACATCGACTCTAGGAATTATTTCCCATATGCTCCATGTATGGTTTATGTACGGTTTATGACATTGAAAGAAATGGCGGTCACATGTAGGTAAAGCTACCATCACAACGGAGTGTATGAAGCTGTCTCAGAATTATTGTGGTGCTAAATGTTCCCATTATTACCGGGTGACTTATCGCTGGTCAATCGCCGGGCTATCATAGCTTTATTTTTTGGTTATCATCCCATACATACACATCAAGCTTTATTGGTTCAAATCCCAACTTTGTTAGGTAATTTTGCGTATATCCCCATTATAGTTGCTGCTTGATAGGATTTGTTGTAGTTTCATGTGTTTTGTTCAACCGTAACTGGGATGATGGTCCCTCATGACAATTGACATGTGTTCAGATGGGTGCCTCAACCACCAGCCAGGTCTATCCACTATTCATTGATTGAATCTCGTTGTCATTGTTGATGGTGAAATGCTTATTTTTCACGATTGTCTCAGGTTGAATGGCCCTGAATGGCTGCATATTATTTGCACAATTGGTTCTAGATTCTAGCTGGCAATATCCCAAGATATTCTCATATTTCCCACTAAGTGCCCATTATATCCACGCTGGTGAAATCCCATTAAGCCACCATATTTCACCATTTCTTGCTCGTGAGATCCCAACTTTTCACTACGTTTCATGGTTAAATTCACATGTTCTTAGCACATTTTTTCACCATTCCCTGTTTTTCACCATTTTTCCCAAAATGGGGAGGACTTTGAGCCAGCTCTGGAGCATGGCGCGGACCGGGTCTCGGATGCCGAGCGCAAGGCGATCTGCGACGTGATCAATGGAAATTGGATTAGGGTAATCCCCAAATAGATAGACTTACTGGTGCTTAGTAGGGAATGGGGGAATAGGATGATTATCAATGGTTATTGTAGGTCATTCCCTCATTCCCTGCTAAGCACCAGTAAGTAGAGAAGTGCATTAGCATAATTTGCATTTATTTGTAAACAGTAGGACTATTCTATCTTTTGGGTGGTGATTTATAACTTGCTTAACGTTTGTGTTTATTTTGGCCAGGGTCTATTTTGTAGAAGGTGAGCCCCCCAAATGATTGCTAAGTTGATAAAAATAACTTGGGTAACGTTTGGGTTTATAAGGGATCTCACTATACTTCATGGGATTGTAAACCAACTTATGCCTAGGGGGCCTTGCCTGAGAGGATTTTACCTTTCTATTGTTTTTGGGGTTGCTTTTCGGCAACTATTCCAACATGAGATATTAGTGGAAATGAATCACATATTCTTATTGGTATAAATGGATATAAATGGGGGGATGGGGGGATGTAATATAAATGGAGATTCGATATACCCATCATATACCCATTCATTTTCCATCAATTACCCACTCATTATCCATCAATTACCTATTGATTATCCATAAAATATAGAATCCAGTATTGTTGGTTAGTTATACAGTTATACACCATAAATTTAACCAGGTCCTACGTAGTCATTATCATCCACCGGATAATTCATGATAATTCTATATCGGTTTGTCTGAAAATAGTGTACGTCCTCAATCCATTAGTTAAGCACACTATGTTCCCGAAACTTGCTATTTTGAGCGTATACCCCATTTTCAGACACACCCAGATGGATGGATCTTTTATCCTACAGAAAATTATCTGCATAGATTTTATACCCCATATAATAAAGATCTATCATTTCTACATCTATATATCCTCTATCCGTATAAGATTTTATCACCGAAAAAGATGGATCACCAAAGATCTATCATGAAGATATAGATTATCATCAGACTCCCACAAAGATCATAAGATTATATCATATCCCATATACCTTCTGGTTATTCAACAGTTCGCCATGGAAGCCATGGCCCAATTATGGATGATAAAAACACTTTGTGATTTACCGAACTTCAAGATGGTGGTTTTCCATGGCGAACTGTTAAATAACCAGAGGGTAGATCATGATTTCATATACCCTCTGGTTATTCAACGTAGCCATGGAAAATCCACCACTTATAAATGTTCATCAGCTATTAAATGGGCCATGGCTTCCATGGCGAACTGTTAAATAACCAGAGGGTCAAAGGGATCCCAAAATCCCATAGATGTGACCCTGGACCAGGCACTCGAGGAACAGCTGACCAAGATGCGCAGGCAGCATGAGGAGGTTCGCCAAGACGTGAAGAGCTGTGGAAGTCGAGTCTGGTTGTGTTGAAAAAGGGAATGAATCGGGCATGACTGGGAGAATGGTGAACTAAACATAAGAAATGATGATTGAATGGGATATTCATGGGGATATAGACATTACGTATATATATATATAGATATATATATATATATGCATCTGTATGAAATAAGGGATGGTCAGTTTTATGTATAGTATCCCCCCAACAAGATAGGAAAAACAATTTGCCACCCAATGAAAACGATTTTTCGTTTCTATCCTTTTTGGTGTTGACATATTCCCCAACTGGATCCCAGGTACTTTCTCAGAAGATACTCAATTTGACTCAACCCCTCACTTCCCAAATGCTTCAGACGGTACTTGGATCCATAGGGGAAAATTATTTTGTTTGAGGTTTGTCTTGTTCAATAAAAAACATTTATACTTAAACTTGAACTATGTTCCGTACATACATATTTGTAGGTGACCATTTTGGTTCTGGTCTGTTTGATAGAAAAAGCATCGTGAATTGATTGATCCATCCGTATACATGTTCAAATACATAGCAACCAACCCAGTCATGTCTGAAAAACGGTTACACCTTCAACTTATGGCAATGTTAATGGGAAAGTGTTGATTAACCATCAATGTTTTCCCAACACTTTCAGTCAAACCCATCTGAGCAGACTTTATACTGGTTGGTTGATAGTATTTCGGATTCCGCCAATCCTCAATATATCAAGGGTAGTATAACCTGCGAACTAATCATGAACATCAATCATCCAGTATATCAATCGTATACATATATTCTTGATGATTCAAAACCCTATAAATGGGGTTTTCGTAAAATGCAGGGAAAAATGCGGTTTTCCTGAAATGCGGGCACCCCCGAACCATTTTTTTTTCTTCAGATGTTCCATCAAGAAACCATCCAGCTATTGTGATACCCTCATTCTTTGAAACCTCCAAATACTGGTCAAATCCCGATATTCTTGATGATTCAACCATACTGATTGTTATTATGGTTAAATTATGATGGCTATTCCCTACCAAATGTTTTTTTTGATATAGGGTTGAGTTATGTTATTTGTTTTGAACTTAGCTGACTTACGTTTTTACGTGTCATATCGACTTAGGTTGAACTTACTAAGCCCGAGCGAAGTCCAAGCTAAGTCGTTGACGTTTTCAAAATCTGACACTAGCAGCGCCGGTTCTCTTTTTCCTCCAGCCTGTGTTTTGGTCGAGTCGCAGGAGCATTTGCATTTATTTTTTTGCTGCTTTTTGGCCACGGGATGTCGAAGCTGGTTATATAATTGTGCTCCCTCGCAGAGAAGAGTTGACTTTCGACCCCTTTCAGAGCTGACAAAAACGCTACGGAAACTGTAGCACGCGGCCTACATTGGCCGACATTGGCCGACATGTTGATTTTCAATGTTGTTTTAAATTGGGTTTTGTTAAAGGGATGCAGGTGACACACCATGTAGTATACCTGGTATCATAGGGTCGTGTACACCTCAAATTAAGGGACTAGTAGCCAAGCATGCACTTGACNTGTTAAAGGGATGCAGGTGACACACCATGTAGTATACCTGGTATCATAGGGTCGTGTACACCTCAAATTAAGGGACTAGTAGCCAAGCATGCACTTGACGCTGCTTTGGCTCAAGACGCCCAACAAGGTATAAAAGGCGCTGCCTGTCGCATGCCGTTGACTTCATTGTGCACGCAAACCTGGTGACATTTGGAAGCAGCATACATAACTGCATACCCGGAACAGGGGTATTTCTGTTCACAGGTTNCGCATGCCGTTGACTTCATTGTGCACGCAAACCTGGTGACATTTGGAAGCAGCATACATAACTGCATACCCGGAACAGGGGTATTTCTGTTCACAGGTTATCAGCCGTATAGCTCTGGTAAGCCCGCTTCGCGGGAACCAGGCTTGCGTGCTGCAGAGTCGGGATT
>BGPT01001596.1:28472-40972 GCA_003297045.1 Symbiodinium sp. clade C Y103
AGCAGTAGCCTCCAGCTGCTGGGGCAGTAGGAGTAGCAGCCTTCCAGCAGCAGCCCACAGCAGCAGCATACTACAACAACAACAACAACAACAACAACACCACCACCACCACCACCAACACCTGCAGCAGCAGCAGCAGCAGCAGCAGCAACAGCAACAGCAACAGCAACAGCAACAGCAGGACCGAACTGTTTGGGCAATGGGGATGAAAGATAGGGGCTCTGTGTTGTTTACTTNAGCAGCAGCAGCAACAGCAACAGCAACAGCAACAGCAACAGCAGGACCGAACTGTTTGGGCAATGGGGATGAAAGATAGGGGCTCTGTGTTGTTTACTTATTCATTCCTTTGTTGTGTACGTAGGATATGTGGGTTTTATATGGTTTTATATGGGTTATAAACTTCTGCCCAACTGGGATGCACATCCAAATTGCAACCTTGTCACAAGTCCATGTAATGTACCAAACACACGACAACTGCAGAGACACATGTTGAAATGAATCCCCGNAATTACCAAGGAAACTGCACGTCCCACAAGCCTGAGACAAGAATGAATCGTCTGACCTCCACATTGCTTTGGGATTTCCGGGGTCGGCGGCAGGGGCGGCAGCCCTTAAATATGTATACGTATATGTATATATGGTGTGTATATATATATATATCAATAGATAAATAGACAAACAAATAGAATAAATAAAGAGATATAGCTAAATACATAAATAAATAGATAGATGAGCGCTGAATGATGTTGACTGTTTCATGGCATCATTTTTGTGAATAAGATGAAACAAAATACATCATGCATATCAGCACATGAAATATAGAATCCCAAACTAAAATAACAACCAACAACCAATCACCACCACCACAACAACAACAACAATTACTAGAACTAGGACGACGATGACAACCCGTACTACTGCTACTACTACCACCACCACTACTACTACCACTCAACCAACGACAGCTATCGACCAAACCAACCCAAATCCAACTGTTCCCTGAAAACTAACTAGTTTCATATTCAATCTCTAAATGAATGAAAGAATTCGTGGTTGTTCCAATAACAATCATGATAAGTATCATGTTCCAAGCAAGAATTATATGATGTCACTGTATCGGCAAAAGGGCAGAACATACTACTCTCGGACCACAATTTGGGGCATGCCACCCCCTGATCTACCTGCGGCTACCCCCCATACTACTGGTCCTTACTTGGCCAAGTGTCATTGTTTTGTAGGAGATACGGAGATACTGCCAAAACACTGCAAATCATCAACCCAATGGAAAGAAACTAAGAAATTCGAAGAAACCTGGCGTTGCCACAAAGACCCACACCAAGCACCCACACCATCTCGCGAACGACTTCGTGAACGCCCTCGTGGCATTCTGCCAACCTCGGCACAGTTTGGTGACAAACGACCACCACACTGACCTGACACTGGGAAAGATACTGGTAACTCCAATTTCAAGAAGTATACTTCACCCACACATATTAGTTTCTACCTACACCAGGATGGGTACGTTTGCACAACATAAGACTCACCACAAGAAAAAGATCCTGGTGACTTTCTGTGTCCGAAATTTGACCCCTATGTCGAAGTTGTCGAAGTGAAGCAATGACGAATCGGATTCAATCCTACCACTGGGTGCCTCACTGTGCTCTTATATCTCTGATCTGCCAAAATGATACGACCTGGCCATTGTGGGACGAAGGGTTCAAGTGTGTGGAAAAAGAGAGCTTTTTACTAGAGGTGATATGTTTTATATTGGTATGGGTCAAAATAAGGTGTCCCAATATGGATGTTTTGCTTGCAGGGATGACCAAACTACATGTCAAATATCCTGGCTATCTACCTACCTGCGGCAGCAGGTAGTGTGGTATCTTCGTACTTTCTGCAAGTCATACTGTCCCAGCACTGCAGGTCGCTTTTCGCTGCTTGAAACATCCAGGTGATGGGTTTCATGGTTTTGGATTCGCTGCGCAGCAAATAGTTGATGTACTGCACAGCTTCTCTGTACGAGGTTGATATTATTTCAATGAGGGACAATGGAGCTGATCGACCGGGGGACGAGGATGAACAAACTTCATGGCAGATGGCAGTGGCAGCACAGTGGGAAAGTCAGCTCCACTACCCTGGCACTGATTTTTCAGCAGTGTTGGAGATTCTCTCTAACCCACAATGTCTCCATGCATCCATCACACTCTTCTGCTTGCTTGCAGTGGAGTGCGCTTGAATACATCTTGAAGTCTTGAAAAACAACGCAGAGGCATGGCATCCTCCTACAGGGCTCGCAAGCAGCACAGCCCTGTCCCCTCCAAAAGCAACCGGCATGCTGGACCGACAGAACTGCGTGAGTCAAAATCTCTGAGAATTGGCCCAGAATGAAACTATCATGGTACTCCCGCTCCCTGGTAAACCAAATGGAAGCAGAAGATTGACGAATGACCAATCACTCTGATCCATCCCCCAAGTGGCTTCAATGGCTATGCATATCTGAACAGAAACGGCCGAAAACCCCAAGACTCAAAAGAAGACTCTTGTCTCCGATGCTGTAGTATCAAGCAATATCAAGTAGTATTTGAAATGAAGGATCGAGCCAATGCCTGTGCATCCAAGCTGGAGATGAAGCAGCGAAAAAAAAGAAAAACCACCGATTCACCGCGGTTTTGCATCGACGAACATCTGCCAGGGAGACAAGTAGATGACTGTCCCGCGGTGGGACGACTATGCCACACTAACACCGTGCCTTTGCAAGGCTTTTTGCCCTCATGAAGTGAAAAGAAGACATGCAGGTTGGGTGGGATTTTGGTTCCTAAGATTTCCAATCGATGTTGGGGAGAAGCCCGGAAATTGGTAGACTGTCAAGACCAACAGCACACAGTCAAATCCAGGGGTCCCTATCAGTTGCTGATAGACAAAATCTGTTCTAAAAACGTACTCCTCAGGGATGGGCAACGTGTAGGTGAAAAGCATGGCCTGGGATCTGTTTCTGCTTCTCAGACTCATGGGCTGTGTTGCTGGAGATGTGAAAGTGGCAAAGAAGGGTGGCGTTGAAGGCAAAACTTGAAATGCCACCGGCCAGCAAGGTCCAAAAAAACGCATCTGCTGGTGCGGAACATCGGTGGCAAGTACGATAGGGATTTCACCATGCCACGGTCCAAACTTTCTGGATTTGCTGTCGAAGACAAATGACATGGCATGGTGAGAATCAGTGACCCTGCGAATTCCCGCGAATTCCCCGCGCAGGTATATGCTGAGCAGCCTTGCCATTCATCCGTAAGATTGATGTTGCTCCAAAATCTTGTTTATTCAAAATCGTTCAAAGTATATCATACATATATATATATATGTATATGTATGTATATGATGTGTATATATATATATACATACAGTATGTGGAAGGACAGAGAGAGAGAGAGAGAGAGAGAGAGAGCTTTCAAATTCCAAACCAACCATCAAATGAATCTACAGCAGAATGAGTGCCAGGCAAGATGAACACACGGCATGGCAACAAATACATGGAAACCACAAGTCTTGGGGACAAGAACAAGAAAAACATAGGGCTAGATATGGCTAGATTGACTAGATGAGAACAAGACATCCTGGCTAGAGAATGCGCAATCTGAGAAAGTGTGCACTTGTCGCTGAACTGTGAAATGTCACCTGAACACGCGTTCCTTCTGATTCTAGGAGTTTGTTCATCCTTAACTCATCGCTAAGCTTATATTTCAAAAAAAACAATACCTTTACTTGGGTTAAAGCTGGGTAGTACATATCCCATGTTGGCAAAAAATGAACCGTATTCAACTACCCTTCACCAAGGTTCACTCCGTAATCTCCACTGAAATTCTGCTCAGTTCGGTGCATCTGCGGTGGTGTTGAACTACACTGGATGTCTCACAGGAGCGGTGGACTTTTATGCACTGGTTCATTTCCATCTATACGTGTATATATATATATATACATATGATATATTAATATGCGTATTTCTATACATATATATATGTGTAGTAGGGCATGGGTCAAAACCCTGCTAATCTGGTTGCCAAAATGGCTTGGAGACGGAGTTCATCCGACAGAATGGTACCGACCCAAGTCTCAGTATCTGTGCCTATCTTATTGTACTG
This sequence comes from Symbiodinium sp. clade C Y103, assembly GCA_003297045.1. NCBI lineage: Eukaryota > Dinophyceae > Suessiales > Symbiodiniaceae > Cladocopium > Cladocopium sp. clade C. The sequence goes on from BGPT01001596.1 coordinate 32,603, forward strand.
TACTTTGGCACGAACCATGCACCAGCGTCAGCAAACGTCAAAGGCTCACTCTTCATGTTTGACTCTCAAGGGCGGGTATGCCTGAAGGGCAGCCAACTTTCAAGTGCGTCTGCCGTACTGGGTACCCAACGGCTACTCCAATGTGGCAATGGAAAATCACAATGTTCACTAGGTACTTGTAAGTCATGCACAAATGAGTGATTTTCCATTGACAGGAATGATTAGTGGACGATTCAGTAATCACTGCATCCCAGAATATCAAAACGGCTCCTGTAAGCAGTTGAGATGGAGGCGTTTCATCCATCTCTGGTTAGCGCAAATATTAAATGATGACCACTGCCCTTTACACAAAGCCGACAATGGCCGACCAATTAAGGCCCGAACCCTGGAATGGAGCAGCATCCGATCCATGCTGCAATGGTCATAAAATACCACTATATACAAGCGACACACCAAATCCCAACGATACCCAGAGAATCAACTGTGAATAACTGGTTGGTGGTTTCGGATGGAAAACAGACAAATATCAAAATCACCAACGAGACGGGGATTTGAACGAATTATGAATGTTCTGTGGTTCACTCGCAATATTGGGTCTCCTAAGTGCCTCAACAGAAGCACATGAGCAACTTTGGGCCTCAAACGTAGGCTATTGTAACGGAGGTTGGCAATCTGGGCTGACAATGGGAACGAGTTTAGTGTCTTTTTCCACACCAAACTTTCTCGTTGCGAGGTAAAGCAACCGGGAGAAAAAAAAGCTGATTCCAGGAGGTCAATAATTCCAGATGTTGCTATATGAAGCCTCGCTAAGTTGGGAATATGGCGACCATCTATCTTGAGACTCCACTCCAGACTCCAGGGGGCCGGATCTTCAAAGTTCAGATTCCACTACAGGTCCATGCGCTCGTGGCGCACACAGAAGCCTGCGCCCAAATGGGCAAGTGTGGCGCTGTGCTTCAAACGTGGCGATTGATAAAACAACAACATAGTGAGCAGAGTGAATACAGCACGCATCGAAGCGAGCGAAAGACTTGACAAAAGTTCACGTTTCTTTGTCAGTCGCGTGCTGTACCACTATTGAGCAAGATGTTCAAGATGTTGAAAAAGAGCGGCGATCTGCAGACAAACAGCTTTGCCATTGCACTAAATCTGTCCTTGATGTTTCGTTGGGAGTTCAGCCCACACAGCTTGGCTTGACATATGGGGTGTGCAATCATCCCAGGAACATCGCTACTGTGTTTGGACTGGAACAAGCGGACTTTATCACAATGGATGCGGATGGTCGACCCTACTGTTAGAATCGCATCAGCTTTGCATGGTGCGTTGAAATTTATAAGTTTATGAACCTTTGCATGCAGTTGTTTAGGACTATTCTGAAATTGCTCTGCTTCACAATGCACACCTCTACTGGGTTCACCAAACAATTAGGATCATTTCGGCGTTGGGGATGTTTGATGCAAAGTTTTGTCCTGGATGTTTCGGGCTTGCTGAGTCTTCATGATCTGCTAACATGCAGGGCTTCAGCCTTGACGCCGCCAAATCCCCCGCCCTGAAATCCAACGCGCTAACGCGCCATCGCGGTCAAGAATCCTCTGCACTTGACTATTGACTTCATTGGAACAACTACAGTCAGGATCACCATGGCTTACGATGGCTGAGCTACCCTCCGGTAAAGTAACAGAGCTATGGAAAATCACATCTTTTATATAATAGGTAAATCAACTATACATTGCCATTTTCAGTAGCTATGTTGAATTACCAGGGGGTAGTCGTTTTCTCAGTGATTCAAATTTCCCCAAACTCCACAATCTACTTTTGAGGCATCACACAATGGTGATAAGGTCAATGTGAAGAGTGGAGCAAAGAATCATCACACCTAGTCGGCTAGTCGGAAGTTGGGGATGTTTGGTGCAGTAGGTCGTCCACCCAAAATGTCCTGCATCAACAATGTGAACCATCAACGCGAGAACCCAATAGGGATGCTTGCAGTGTCAAGTGTTGCTCTGGCAGGGGGTCCAGCATCCGTCAAGGGCTAATGGACTCCAGGTCCTTGTGCTACTGAAAGGAAGCTTGCAGACCTTAGCAGCGAAGGCCGTCTGACGATGAGGCAAGGGCGCTACCCAAAAAGGTACTTTGCTAACATAGACCCAAAGTGGTGAGATTCTGGTGTCCCCAATTTGGGAACCTAGTTATCTGGGAACCCCATGGTAACCATGTCCATTTCAGTCGGAGAAAACGATGGAAATAGATTGGACAAACCCACATCCCTGACAGTGAGATGTCAATTGCTGGGGTTTATGCCTCTCAACAATGCATTTGTTTGTCCAGAAAATTGTGGATGCCCCAGCGATTGCCATTTTAATGAAGGCGAAACTGATAATGAACATGATGAACCATCAAGTCTTGGGGGTAGCTTCTGTTCACACACAGCCAGATTCTAGATCATGCCAATGCATGTAAGATTATTGCTGGTGGTGCAACCGATGATGACTATGACAACATCCCTTTATGATCCTGATGACAGGTGGTATGGCGGTACTACATCCAAGACTTTCCTGCGAGCATGCACCCAGTACGGCGCTTCCACAGACTTCGATAATGGCGAGCTCTGCCATTGACCAGCCCTTGTCGTATGTGGCATCCTTATGCATCCTTCACTATTCCCAACATGTTCCCAACAATTTCTTGCTTTCAAGGAGAAACAATGGATTCCCAACAAAACGAATGTCAAGTTCCCGCACATTTTCTCAAGTCGACAGCTTCAATCCTGGCAGTGTATTAAAGGCAAGTGGGAAATCATCACATGTGTGCGCGCCATGGTCAAGTTGTATGGGATCAATAGGTTCTGGTCATCCCTCCTATAGTGGGAATCCAAACACAATGGCTATCCCGGGAATCCCTATCCGTTGAGGGTAAAGCATGCTTTGACCATGGCACGTGTAATCACTGTGCTTTATGCCCTTCCTGGCCTGGATGGTTTATTCTACAACATTAGGAAATACTGGCCAGAAGTACCAGTTCGTCAGATGTCATCAGCAGGATGTCCATAGGATTGCCATTGCAGTGGGTCACTACCTCGGTGTCACGGAGGGGCAGTGACTGGTTCGACTTGGAATGACTTGGAAAATGCCGCGTGATCGTAAAACCTTCAAAGAATCGTTGGTTGAAATTGGAAATTCGAACCTGAAGCCTCTTTGAATTTGACTTTTAAAAAAGCTCATCAAGGAAAGCGGAATTCCCTCTTCAGCAATTACCTCCCATTCAATCCAAACATCGGAACCCAAATACATGTACAAGACTGAGGTGTCCTTTAAGGTATCCAAAGCTCGAGTCCATGTTCTCCCACTCATTTCTAGCTTCAGCAGCTCATTTGATCCGAAAAATACCCCTATCCCGTTTCATTGTACTAGTCGGTTGATAGATTTCCCTACTATGGTTCATAGTAATGCCCATTAAACCAGGTAGCAATCGCTCATTTGGAGGTTTCCTAAAATGGGGGCCAAATCATCCATTTTTAGAGGATTTTCCATTCTAAACCTTCCATGATTTTGGGGTACCCCTATTTATGGAAAAAACAATTTTGATCCAAGAAACCTTCTCCATTGTCACACGACAAGACTTGAGCTCCCCAGTTTTGCATCGCAGCGCAGCTTCGATACTCTGCTTTCCACCTGCAAGCGACACGAAAATGGGGCCATGCCTGGCGAGGTCACTGGGGAATCCCACTGATAATCCTCTCCAGAGATATATAGTGTACATATAAATATTATATATATATAGACTGTAGCAAGATTTAAGGCGTGACAAGCAAACATCAATCCCAGCTAAATCTGTTTCTTGCAAGACAAGCTCCGAGTCTGCACCAGTTCTGAGCAAGGCCACAATTTTTCGTTTTATCCAATTGATTACTGTGGAACCCACCTACGGACTGCTGGAATGAACATCCGAGCAGGAGATGATGTAGTGTCACAGAAAGACGGCACCACCGATTCAACAGAGAATGCATGCGGAGCAGAAAAATCAACAGTTCAAATAACACCAGTTGCATGGAAATCTGGAAAGAACAAATGTGGCCTCTCAATTCATATCTACCACCATGATCCCAAAGCCACAGCACCTTGTTCTATTGCTTTGTTGTATGCGCCTGGGACTGCAAGACTCTCTCTCAGATTAGGGAAACCCAGGCAAAAAAGGGCGCAAGCGGCGCAAGTCTCAAAACTAAAGAAACTCCGAAGATTCTCAACGGAGCTCTCCGAAACAACGGGGATGTTCAAACCCAACACAAAACTTGCCAAACGGTTGCGAGTTTCTGATTTCAAAAACGAATCTCAGTGGTTCAAGTCTCACCTTCCAACCAGCGCCCAGACCATGATACTTCGCAGCTATGTAGGACCCGTTGGAGATCATCCCAAATATCCTTGAAATTAAAGACCTTCACATATACGTCTTCATATACATTTACTGTGTATGTGCATATATATGTATACATGATGTTTATTATGTGTATACATGATGTTTATTATGTGTATAGTATGGTATCTATATGTGTAAAAAAAAATATACACATTATATGTATAATATGTATGTATATATATATATATGTGTGTATATATATATAACATGTGTATATATATCTTATTATATAAGTATGAAACCACCAACCAGCAAGCGGGCCAAGTGACAATCCAACTGGTACTGCGTCCAAAGATCAGCAGAGAGAAGTCGAATCACTTGCTTGCCTTGCAGCTCCTGGGGGTTGCCATGCAAGGATTAAGAAGGAGGCACATTGTACACATTGATGTTGGATCTGGGTTGTTCGTGCCCAGTTCATCATGACTTCATTCTAGACATTCCATGCTTCCCATTTTCCAATTCTCCAATACCAAGCCCACCCGTCTTCATGCGCGCTGGGACCATTTTTCTTTCGACATCTGTACCCAGGTGTTTTTCCACTCAGGAAGGCCCTCAAGGAGCGGCTGTTGTTGGTCGCTCACAGCTTGGAAGCTGGAGGAAGAGAAAAACCTGCAGCTATTGGCTTCTCCGTTGGTGGCTGAAAGGGGATGGGGCTCTATCATTTCGGATATGAACCACACTGGTTGAAGGAGACAAAAAATCGGACTATGACCTAAACTCTTCAGTCTTTGATGTGATTCAAAAGCTGCAACAGCATCCAAAAACCATCCCATGACCGTTGACAAAGCTGTGCACCTTCAGCAGGTTCGAACTTGGAGCCCAACTCTGAGAGCTTGGTGTGTGCTTTGCTGTACGCCTCAAAGAAAGCTTCCTTGGAGTCTGCGAAGCGGTCGAAGTAGACCTGGTAAAATGAAAGGCGAGGGCTACAAGGCTAAAGGTTGGCAGAGGTTGGCAGAATTCGCCAAAACCTGATAGAAGCTGATACAGTTGAGAGAAACAAGATCCCTGTGACTTCATGGACACATAGTTGCGAGTATCTTCCCAAACCTGCAGCATTGGAAACAAAGCCGGGCCTTAAATTTTGCATCCTCGTGGAGGGCAGCATCTGTCGGAAGCCAAAGCAGATTGTCATCTTTGGACCTCTTGAGGAACTGGAAATAACCTTGCGCCACAGCTGCGTAGTGAGGCCTAGTGGATAGAGTTGAAAATCTCACCTGCAAAGGATTACAGACGCTGCTTGCAAACCTTGGGTTCCAAGTATGAAGCTCTCAAGAAGGTTTCAGGTAGCAAACTCCACCCTCAACTTCTGGAAATCCCAAGACAATAATTGCCCCTTGGGGAATGGTTCTACATTAGTGTGTCCAAAAATAGTGGCGGCTCCAACAATTGCTTTCCCACTTCCCCAATAATGGAATCATGTGATAATCTTGCTGGATCATTGATCAGCATTGGGTCTCCAATCCTTTTTTGAAACGTGTAACACCCAGACATCCCAACCAAATTCGCCCAGCAGCTGTTGTCGAAGGTCAACCAGTTGGGGGTCCAGGCTTTGCCTCCTGCCATGCCAACTCCTGCCTTGCCATCATGTCGCACTGGGCAGCCTGACTTGGTATATGAGGATGCCTCGGCAGGTCAACGCAGAAAAGCTGCCCAGGGTGGAGGATGTTCATCCCCCAGAATTTCGGTGTTCTAAACCCATGCCCGTCTAGGTTTAGCTTCAACTGACATGTATAAAAAGAACCAATTTTCCTTCAAAAAGGACATGGTTTCTGCTTGACCCAAACTGTTGGGCCTTGGCATCTCCATAACCATTCTCAACCACGCCACTTCGTTCCTGGAAATGCCATGGGTTTGTCTCCACTCAGACCATGTTTTTTTCATTTCCCGGTGGTTGCATCAGACTCCCGGAGGACCAAATCAAGCAAGTACCGTCTGCAGCAAAGCCCATCAAACAAAGTCAGATAAATTAAATCCAAAATGAGATGCGCAAGAATGGGAGTGTTTCCCTCAAAATAAAACTGTGTGTTGTCTCTATGGCCTGAAATTTTGACCGCCTGAGAAGTCAGATCCCCTCCTGAAAGGCCCGGCCCAGGGTGTGAGCACCGCTCAAGGCAACAATGCCCTCATCGTCAAAGCCCATTCGATTGAAGATGTTCCTGGCTGATTGGGAACAACTTTCAGGTGCAGGACCCGGTGGCTATACCCCGGATGATTTGATACTGGAAAACTGGAAAACATACAGTTATGACATGTTATGACCGCTTGCCAACTGGGATGCACAAGTACCCGGCCAACTGGTCTGTTTCTTAAGGGAAGTTGGAAGTGCATGCCAGTCTTGGATTTGTTTCATTTGTTTCCTTTAAAAGAAACCATGGCCCACTGCTTGCTCACTTCGGGGGTGTCAAGACCTACATGGGACATTGTGCCGGCTCAACGTGACAGGTGGAAACCGCAGATCATCTCTATACATAGATTGTGTTCCATGGTGTCCTGATAAAAAGCACTTTGCGAATTATGTTGTACATTGTTATGCATGTTGCTGTGATCATGACTTTGGATCTGCTCATCTTTTTTCCCATCATGTTCCCATCAAAGATCGTTCCTACGTTCGGTTGGTTTATTCTCTACTCATCGCCAAAACCACCATGTTTTTGTATCTTGAAGTCCCCATGTTTGCTTGATTAACATCCCATTTACATTATTCTAAAAACTCGGCCAATCCCCTGCTTGGTTGGTTGAAACCATCATTTTCTGTTTTTCCAACCATCAAAACCCCACAATATCCAAACAAAATCTGCCTCACTGTCAAAACAATCAGAAACCCACTAAAAACCGTTGAAAAAAAATACTCTAAAACATTCAAAACACAGTTCAACATCCTCCAGAATCGCTGCTGGTCCCCGGGCCACTCCTCAGGTGCGTGGCCGGATCCTTCGCGCCACAGCCGAAGGGCGCCATAGCATCCGGCAGCCCAGCATTGTCCGCGGTGCCACGGGAAGTGCGGCCAGGGCAGGCGCTGCCATCCTGGTGCGGCCAGGGCATGGAAAAGCAACAAAGTGTGGCAGTTGAGGAACAAAAAAAAGTGGGATTTAACATGCATTAACATATTTAACATTATTCTTCCACCAAAAAATTGTCAAAATTGTCATTCAACATGATTTGATCGAGAAAATGGTGATTGAACCAACAGAAAATAAAGGGGTTAGACAAAAAATCATCTTTGCTACGTCAACAGAAGTGATCAGGTTTACGAAAGTTTGGGATATCAACAAAGTTGATCAAAGTTTTTCAGAAATGCTTATTTAAAAGTTTCACAGCCCCGAGCCCTTTCATTCCATCATATTTGATCCCACCATCGTGCGAATCGTGCCCCATCCTTGACATCCACGCGGCCATATCGCATTGGCAAGACTGGACCACCAGTGACTTGGATGGCACATGCGCTGGCCATCTGGATCAAGTCGGCCCAACTGATGCCTCAAGACGCTGCCAGGAGGTGAACAAAACGGGAAGACCAGGAAGACGTTCCTGAAAAAATGCTTCAAAAATGGATCATTATGGATCATTCTAAGTTGCGTAGGATGAAAGTTGATGAAAGCCTTCCAAAATATCACAGCTTCAGCTGTTCCCTGTCCCCCTGCCTGGATATGTCTGTTTGAAAGGCTTCAGAAAGTTCACAGCCTTGGTCAAGCCCGCATTGGCTCCATAGCTGATCTCCGGCTCATGGATGATGGATCCATTGGCGCCCCCTCGCTCTGGGAAGGATGGGATGCGCTGATCAAAGTTGCCGCTATCGTGCCAGGCAAGTCGAACCATGATGGGAGCGCAGTTGTTCTCATCTATGAACTTCAGCAGGTCAGCTCGGCACTTCACATATTGGTCCAGCGCCATATTGTGTTCTAAACAAAGGAATCCCCAATGGTTTGGCGATCAAAATTGGAGATGACGAATCAAAGA
>BGPT01001596.1:45972-98688 GCA_003297045.1 Symbiodinium sp. clade C Y103
ACCTCAGGGACGCTGGGTCAAGGGGGCCACCACCAAAAAGAAAATATCCAGCGAAGCCCTACAAAGTGTCAGCTGCGGGTTGAGAGAACTTGCACGTTGAGATAAGATTGTTCTTTAATAATAACTTACTTGGGCTTGTCTGAAAACGGGGTACCCGAAGAATTTGTGTTCATGTTCCCATATTAAATTGGCCACAAAAGGGCATATCATGATATCCCCATTTTGGGACAAACCCACTTCTATCTTTTGGCTATGCCCTTCGCCCGAATCACCTCTGGCCGATTCAGTACGGCCGGCTTGGGGACCCAGCTTCCAAGAACGCCAAATTGCTCTTGGATCTTTTTCGGCTCTGAGGAATCGGAGCCTCAGACTACTTTGGTACTGAAAGTAGAACCCCAAATCCCAGGAAACTAGTTGCAAGGTTCTACCATTGAGATGTTCGCGGCTTATGCTTGAATTTTGTTGGCAATTTGCGCGTAATGCATATGCCAAAATCTGAAAGTGACCAACAAAAACAGTTTTTAGGAGGGGAAAAAAACCAGTGACGTTTACACTTTGATGTTACAACATGTCACAACCACAAAGACATCAGCCCCTTGGCGTTCCGCTCAGTCTGAGCTCCACACCAGCTTTGCTTCAAGCTGCCGCTTCGTGGACATGGGCAGTCGAGGCAGGACCGTGGAATAGTACCTGGACACGCAGCCATCAATGAATGGAGCTTCAAATGGATTTGTCCGGAAATGGGGTACCCCCAAAAAATGTCATGGGATTATCAGATTATCATCACAGATCATCATCTTCCTCATTCAAATGGCTATTTGGGGTATGCGGTATGCTCCATTTTTAGACACAGCCAAATCGGCCCCAAAAACCCAGGCCAAGAAAGGCCACAAAAAAAAGGTAGTTGAAGGTTGAAAGAACCGAATATTTCACCTCACCTGGGAACAAGTCGCATCTCTTCAACAAAATCCACACTTGGTGGGACTTTGGAGACGTTGACATCCCGTAGATTTGCAAATGAACCCAGTTTGAGACTCTATCCCTCACGTACCTTCACAAATCCTCAAGACTGCACAACTGAACTACCATTTCTCCAACGTCTGAATTTGGTGGTGAGTGAAACGATCCTGCGGGTGACACTTGATGACAGGCTGTGTCCAAAAGAGCTATTGGCCTGTGTTCATTTCAAGGGAAAAAAAGATTCACTGCTTCCTCGGTATCTGTCAGGCCAATGGCCGGAGTTGGCAGCAGCTGCTTAGCAGCTTGCTGCAAAAGCAGATAAGCAACTTGACTGATCCTAGTCGCAGATTTTTGATGCTGCCCCTTGCACCCCAAAGAGCAAATGCAAACACCAAGAGTCTGCACACTGCACACCCTGGAGGTGACTGAGGGGCGTTGAATTCCATGGTAAATCCTCCAATGACGGGCCATTCGCATGGTTTCAAAACAAAGGACTCTAATTATAGTTCTTTATAGTTCTATATTTGGAGCAGTCGTCTTAGAACAGCCCTCCTTCGGCCAATTGGAGGCTTACAATTCAGTTCCAGGGATGGGAGCTTACAAGACACGGAACAGCCAAGGCAGCGTCAACTAGACGTGCCAAGTACATGGTTGAGATCCCAACCCCCATGAAACACATCCTCTTCTGAATGGAGCAATTGGGCTGTCACCAGAAACACAAGCTCACTGTCTGCTTTGATCCCAGCAACTCTTGAACATGTTTTCACACAAAAAAAACAACAGCTGACGTGAACACCAAAACTCCACAAGGGAATCTGACCTTTCGCGAGGCTCTTGAATTCAGCGTCATCATTGGAGGGTCTGCACCTGCAGGCCGGGACGTAGTTTGCAGTTGGTGTAGCTACCCCTTGATGTGGAAATTGGCTAGGAAATCGGTGTGTAGAGCAGGAGGTACTTTATTTTATGCGTCTGGTTCAAGTCATTGGTCCCCAGTGTTTTCCGCCACCACTGGCCATTTCAATCTGATCTTGGAAATGTCCCTTGTTCCACGATGCCTGCCGTCGATCACGGCCAACCACCTTCTCTGGGTCTTCCCAGGTGCTATTGGACCATCCCCTGTTCCTCAGCGCATCTCAGAACTGTGGTCCCAAACTTTGGCAACTTCTCTAGCTCTACAGCGGTCCCTTCATTAAGCGCCGCTTCAAGCTGAAGCTCTGAAACCCAGAAATGGGGTGAATCCAAGAATAAGCCAAAGCTATACATCAACCATTTTGCAGGGCTTTGTTTCACAGACTTGGACCTTCTGACTGGTTTCTCCCACGGAACCCCACTGCCAAGTATCGCATCTACCAGCAGCGGGAGGACATGGCCACAGACATGTCGATGTTCCATGTCGGTAAACCTCGCACAGGGCTCCGGACAGCGCTGGTTGCGATTGAGTCAAGTTTGATGACCCTGGAACCCACTGGTGGTGTTCATTTGGTGTGTGATGTTTTGGGGGGTACACAACTTTCAAGCTTGCAATATGTGCAACACGGGGAACAGCTTTTCTAAATCCGCTTGCAACATGGATGCACGTTTCAAAGTATGAAACTTGCCCGATTCTGCCGGAGAGCCACATAATTAGCTGGTGGCAGCTACAAATGTTTGGTGAATGCACATCTCATGAGAGAACATTTCTTTGGTGGATTCGATGCGGAGTACAATACTATAGAAATTTCTGAAGTGCAACGGTCTTCGCAGCTGCACAACCAGCTGCTCCTTGCAGATTCACCGCGCCTCAACAACAAGGTACGCCCGTCGGAGAAGGCCAGCTGAAGTTGCTGGTTCAATCGCTTCCGAATGCCATGCCTTGCTGGACACAATCCCTGCTGGGGAAGCCGGGTCAAGGGGTCAAGGGCTGCTTTGCTAGGGCTTTAGCACGCTCAATCTGATTCTTACCTTTTCGTCTTACCCTATAGCTTGAGATAGACTTGACAATACTTAACATATCTAAAATCATCTAAATATATCTAAATATCATCTGCGCCTCCAACACGCCATCCAAGCAAATTGGCATCTGTCCACACCTGGTATCTTCAGCTCAATGAAATCTGGCCAAGGGACCCAATGACATTCACTTGTCGACCTGTCGCGCTCAACGGTGCCACATTTTCCACCAAGGCATCACGCGATGGATTGATGTGTGATCCGTTCCGCCAAGTCACACTTGGTCAGGTCAACCAAGATCATTTCGTCGTTCTGAACCTGGCACGCAGGGAAAGCAGCGGAGCATGCAGCATGGGCAAAGAATGACACGTCTATTGCTACCAGTTGGATTTCTACATTCTACCAGAAGACCAAGTCCATCGCATCTACATATACTTGTTCATGGGGGTGCCCGAGAACAAGAGTCAGTGAGTATACAACTGCGGGGTGCAAAACCATAACTGGCAGGTCATGATAATGCCACCTTCGGCTCTCATGCAAAGAACCATTCGATAGCAGCGTTCACCGAAACATTCTCAAAACCATCGATTGAAAATATCGAAGCAATTGTTCGCATTGAGATACTGTGCAAATTGATGTTTCTGCAACTCTTCCCCGTGTCCTCAATCTGGATCATAGTCAGCTCACCATTGATCTTCAATTTGGCTGCAACCTCCCAGTGCGGTCACGCGAGAAACTCAGCATACCAATCTGGACAACGAACCAGAAACAATTCTCCAAGAAGAGCAGTGCCAGAACATGCTATGTCCAGGAGGCCAGCAAACAGTGTCACGCCTTGTGCATCAATCCCAGTCAAAATCCAAGAGACTTATTCTTAAGAAGCGGCAAAGATCATGCTAGGCTGCTAGAGCTCATCCCAATGTCACACCTTTCATATTGACTTGCCCTCTCCCAGACCAGCCTCTGACTCTGGCTCTTGCTGCACCAGTACAGGAATCCCCGACAATAAAGCCCTCCTGGTGAACACTTTTCACAGTTGCGGCCAGCTTTGACCACCAAGATACCATGCCTGGACTTGAACCTGAAAATTAGAAGAACGCAAAAACTCCAGGGATTTCGCTAATAGTGAATTCAAGAACTGCCTCCCCTTCTCCAGCCCTGCCTAAAGAAGCCATTGTACAGCTTCTGGCCGGTAGAGGCAGTCAGGTGGGGAAATCAAGAGTCGGACGTTATGGCTGTTTCTGGCACATGCTGTGGCGGTCTATACGCAACATAGGGTGATGCTATGACTGCGCTTCCTGTCCAAACACGCACTTTGCGGAACCCTGCCTGATCTGCATTTTCTGGCTCCAGCTTGTTGTACTCGTAAGCCTGGTTGCCACAACATCACTCAAAACAAACTGGTGGCCTTTGACATGTGAGCAGTGAGCCCACCGAAAACGTGACGATGGTGCCATCAACCTAAAGGAAGGTCTCTCACGCTGGGGAGGGGTCCCATAGCTAATGCATCCAAGTTGCTGGAGTGAGCTGAATATCATGATCAGCTTCCAGCTCCTAGGCTGCAACGTCACCCACAGGCACCCAGCACCCAGGAGGCCAACCCCCAGCTTCACTGCACCTCGTAGGCATCCCGCACCGCGCTGGCCATCTGACCACCCCAGGGAGGGCATTGCGTGCCCACCATGTTCCCCATCCTGACCGGTGAAAGGCAAAAACTGAGGGGGGTACATCAAGCTGCAGGGGACCACAACCACACTGAATGCTTTTCTAGTGCTGCTCAGTCCCAGGTCCCCACCCGGCCTTTCTCTTGAGTGGTTCCTCGACTTCTACTTTGAGCACCACTTGGTCAGACGGCTGCTGTCAGGTGATTTTGGAGGCTGCATGCTTCGCATTGGTTCGACTGGCAAGTTGGAATCACTATGAGCCAGCCACTAGCTATCCCTCCCTACTATGCCTTTAGGGACCCGTAGATGTCTTCCCACTGACTGATTTTCCAGATCCCCTTCAAACATCAATACAGGTGATCTAAAAGATCAGAAAGACAGAAAAACCAACTAAAAAAAACACACGCCTAAACAGTTGGGCCCCCATTCCACCCCTGGTCACTTGTCTTGGCTCAGCAGGCCCTCGACAAACTCCCCAATGGTGGTGCGCCACTCCGAATCCTCCGCTCAGCTGTGCACGTGTGTGCCTTGACCTATTTGAAGGGGATGTGATTTGGATGCCACATGATATTTCACCAGGGAATCCCGATGATCCCATGATCATCCCATTATATTTGTATTTTATACAATACAGATGCAGATACACATACACATACGTATACGTACCGTATGCATATCCATATACATATACAGATACATAGACATACACATATACATTTACATAGACATATACATAGACATAGACGTACACATACACATTTTCCTACACTCATGTACATGTATATCCCCTTCTTTGGTTCAATGCCATCAATCTCACAGCGGCTCCTTCGCTGGTCGTAGCTCCTCATCATCGAGGACATACTCCCCAAGCCAGTTCCAAAGCCTGGCTTGGTGAAACTCGGGCTTGGGTGTGTTGAAATTTGTGGTTTATGAGTACCTAATGATCCTAATGTTTTTTGGTGGTTTATGAGTACCCAATGTCCTGAAACAGTTGGTCCTTTCATGGCTTCGGAATCACAAAACTTGGGGATACTATTCAGCGGGCTTCTAGCGTTCCCGTTTGAACTGGTTCTTTGATTTCAATGAAGGCCACACCACAGTATCACAGAATGGGATGGGATGGGATGGACCAAAGGTTGACCTTCCTTTCCAGGCAGTTCGGCATCTTTTCGCACATCCGACGGTTCGGCATATGTCAAAGCGAACTGCGTAAACGGCTTGGTGGAAATCCCACGACAGGTTGAGACGATTTCAGATTTGTGGTGTGATTATTGCACTCGTGCAGGATTTCCTCCACATCGTGATTTCAAGACTGCCCTTATGTCAGTACTTCATGACGATTTGTCCTCGTTGCCCAATCATTAGGGCATGTTTTTTTCAAAGAGCCCGATTGCCACCAAATAAAATGTCAACTCCTTGAATTACATTCAGGCTACATAAAAGGTTACTGCGACAATTGACAAAAAGCTCGCTCCCGCCAAGGTTCAACCTTCCATGCCGCTACCCCTTGACATTACCAGCAGCTTCCTTCAGCTGAGATCTCTTGGGTATTGCACTGACAGGAGGGATGCCTCAAGTAATTGGTGGAAGAACGGCAGATCTGGTCAAGTTTACTCGTTTTCGGGTAATAGTTGCCATCCAATTTTGGGGTAGATAGTTGCTATCATTTTAAAGCGATATCGATGTCAGTAGGTCTTGCATAGTCGACCAACAATTGGGCATGCAGTATGCTCTTTTGAAGCTTTCTACTAACAGTTGGTTGAGATTCTGGTCCATGCAACACCCTCTTACCGTCTCTCAGCGTCACTCGTGCTGCAGGCGGCGTTTCATATCACTTTTGGGGTAACAGCTTGGGACACTGTTTGTTGGTGAGCGATGGGCAATGGAAAGAGGAGGGATCAAAGACTAATAGTCCACAAATGGAATTTCAGAGCAAGCAAAGCACCAAGTATTGAACTGGGCAGATTTTGTACACTTGCGAATTGCTCTTGGTGAAACAGTACTTTGCGACTTTGGCATCTCAGGCCTTGCAAGGCGCCCCTGTCGGATGCCCCCCCAGGTCGCCCTAGGTGAATTTGGGGTTTCCTTGCCAGGACTCCAAAAGTCCCATGATCGAAGTGCGGAACATGGTGGCCATGATCATCACATTTCCAACAATCTGCCCGCCGCGGCATGGCAGGTTCAGGCGGTAGAAGGTCTCGCGGCTCATCATTCGCCCTGGCGGTCCGCACGCGGCCGGATTGTACTGGGCGTCGTAGACCACGTGCCGCAAGGGATCCATCATGATCAGCACAGTGGCACAAACGATCCAAACTGCCCAGCGGAAATTCCTCTTATTCAACTCATTCGTGACATAGCAGGAGAGAACCGTTAGCAGCAAAGCGAATTGCAACTGATGACTCAGGAAGACCACGTCGTTACTAAAAGCCATTCCCAGAACGACACTCAGCATGGTGGGCAAGCATCAGAATCCCACCATCATGGGCGCACTCATACAAACCGCCAAGGCAGAAGTCAACCTTTCGGCCAAGCTTGCTGGGGCTTTGGACACCGCACTGGATGAATCCAGCAAAGACTGCTCACTGCATTGGCTGCACTGACGCTCACAGTGCGACATGGACATCACAAATGGAACGGCAAGTCTGAGACAGTCTTGAGCACAAGATGCTATTCTCGTGTTTCGCATGGCTCAAAACAAATTGTCCCTCTATGCCATTTGACATGATTCTCACTGCCATGGTGACTCCTACCCGAGCGTTGACACAAGATCTATGACACCAAGGTTTCTAGGAAAGAGAAGCTCCCGCACCGCGAAGCAACAAAGGCTGGGCAGTACCATCCCGACGTCGAATCTACGTGCTAAAAATGACGTTTCGTTGCATCTGTGGTTGCTGTGCTGCTATCTCAATCTGCGCCGGCGAGACGAGTCAGGAGCCAGTCCAAATCGCACAAAAAGAAAACCTCAACGGCCGACTCCACATGGAGGCAATGTCAAAAGAAAAACTATGCTATGTAACTTAGTTCCCGGAAATGACTTCGCTGGCACTGCTCACAGCTGCATCCTATACCGCAACCATCCCAGCGCCTACGCATCGGATGTATGCATTGTCCGGATGGTCCATCAACCTGGCCCGATAGGATGAGCTTCTAACACCCCAGCTACCCCATGTTGGCTCCTAGAATCGCTCTAAGGGAAAATCGGAAAATCCACAAGAAACATCCAGAAACCATGGTTTTTTCCACATCAATTTGGGTGCCTTTCTGTGTCCCTTCCATTTTTGGGGGCTGAAAATCATCCCATCTGCCTCTGGTGACCCCATAGCGCCCAGTAAACGGTGACTGTTCCCCCAGAGTCAGCCCGCCGCCCCAGGCCTTCTAAGCTGTCGACCTGACAAGAATTGCTGGAGGGATTACCCCCCAAAAAAAAGTATGAAAATGGATGATGCATTCATGTGTTCCACTGCACTCCGGGCCTCCAAGTTTAAGTCATGTCCCGTTGTTTTGACTGGTGTTATCCGTTGAGTGTAGATCAAACAGGCGTCAATGTGTTAATCTTTTGGCAAAACCAACATTTAAGTTCGCTTCCATGGGAAGAGTTGGTCAACAGTTTGAGCAACTGCCGAAACGCTTGCAGCTGTCCCAGCGTTCTGCCAAGTTGCTATCGATTCCCATGGTGAAGAGCCGGTAAAGACAGCAAAACAATGCCGATGGCGTGGTATTGCTGTTCGGCATGTACCTCGCGGGAAAATCTGTCCCATCGAAAGGTCCCTCTCCTAGTCGGCCTCCATCTGCAACCCGATTCCAGAGGTGACAGCAATCCAAAGCCTTCGCCGGTTTCGTTCCTTTAGTATCTCCTATTGGGGGTCTGAAAATTGTTTGTCCCTCCAAATCCAAGTGTTTGTCATTGTTGTCCCTGTTGAAATGGCCATTTTTGGCCACTTTCCCCATTGATCTCGGCTGCGCACGGCTCAATGTTATCCGCAAACCTGGCCACAGGGGGTCGACGGCTGAGTTAAGTCCCCCATTCCTGGAGTTGTACCTGGCAAAACTCAGCATAGAACTGCTTCACTCGTCTCCTGCTGACCTTGAATTTATCCAATATATAAGGACTCAACTCTCACTCCATTTTCGAAGCTGCGCAAGCATGGTGTTGTTGGATCTGATGGCAGCTGCTGCATTTCAAATTGGCCCTCAGGATCCAAAGAAAATTAGGACAGGTGACCAGCAAAGGAGGAGCTTTGGGGACGGCGGTGGGTTGATCTTGAGATTGGAAAAAGCGTTCAAGAATCATCCTTGCAAATGCAAGGANTGGACAGAGAAGCAGAGTCAAGCGAATCCAATTAGAAATCCAACGACGAAGCTTTGGCAGGCTATCAAGGGCATACATACCTGAGATGACATCCTCCCCAAAAACCTGAAGAAGTGAAGCATCAACTGGAGGGGGGATTTCGGCCTGCCTCGATGGCGCATCGCCTGGATTAAGACGTGTAGGACAAAACCTACCTGCTGGGTAAAGGCCAAAGCCCAGACAAAGGGCAGCCACCTTCTGCAAAACTGGCCTCAAAGCATGACTGCTGCTCCTCCCTCTTGCAATAGCACTGCGTGACACATGAGAGTCACCGAGATAGCAGAACCTGATGTCTCCTCCTCCTCGCGCTACCTCACGGAAAAGCTTGAGGGTAGCATAGCTCTCAAGGATGTTGATATGGCAGGTATGTTGCNGTCTCCTCCTCCTCGCGCTACCTCACGGAAAAGCTTGAGGGTAGCATAGCTCTCAAGGATGTTGATATGGCAGGTATGTTGCCACCTCCAGGCTGCCAACGGACTCCACTTGACCGCTGCAGCCAAATCATTTGTCACCAGGCTTTCAAGACCCTCTGTCTTGACTGCTAGTCGCTCTCTGCTCTTCTGGCGAGCCCTCAAATGTTCTGCAAAGAAGTCTGCTAGAAACTGAGACAGCTCATCGGTGTAAGTTGCTGACGGTTTGGTGAAAGATCCCTGGATAGGGATATGAGCATGGTCTCTGGTACAGGGCTTGTTCAGCAACTCCACCTTCATGTTGACTCCTAAAAAGCAAAATTCTTTTTGATGAGGGCTCCCAAAATTGCAGCTCGCCAGATAGGCTTCGCAGGCACCCAAAAACAAAAGGCGCTGCCACTCTCGCAACCATCTCATCTTGCTCNGCATTGCCCAAAAGGACACGGGGATGGTGAACAAAGATCCCTCTGGGCTTTTTGTAAGTTCGCAAACTTGGATGTGCTGCAGGACTGAAGGTAGTGCAAGGAGGGGCAACAAGGAAAGATTCGAGCCTATCTTGCTCAAGCATGAAAGCTACCCAAGAAATGACCCTGTGCTCCGCAATGTTGTAGTGTTTGCTCAAACTCAGATCCAGCACAGGGCCACATGAGAAGCCCAGACGGCTCAGCCTTTCAGTCACCTTTCCTGCTCCACCGCACACCTCCACAAATTGGAACATAAGACCAATAGGTCTGTGGACCTCCTCCTCAGGCTGCTCTGCCCAATACTCCCTGTCTTCCTCCTCGTACTCTGCATCATGCTGCGAAACTGCAGCCATCGCATGAGAGAGCATAGGGACATTGGCTCCCTTCTTGTCGGCCGTGATCCACAAGGCCTCTACAATATCCTCCCCCACTTCTGCAACTGCAATTCCTCCCATGGCATCTGAAGCATCGGTGGCATAAAGCCTGCTAGCAAATGGCACTGATACATTCGCAGCAATGNTCCTCCCCCACTTCTGCAACTGCAATTCCTCCCATGGCATCTGAAGCATCGGTGGCATAAAGCCTGCTAGCAAATGGCACTGATACATTCGCAGCAATGACAGGGGCTAGCACAGATAACAGCTGAAGCTCAGTAGCTGCTTTTCTGGATAGAGGCCACAGCCTTGGCCTTTCCGTGTCCAACATCTTTGCTGGGATGACTTGGAAAACCTCATTCGCTACTGCCATCAGCGGTCTTCGAAACGTGAGAACCGAAATCCAGGAGCCCACCAGAGAGGAGTGAACAGCATCTGAAGTGAACGGGAGCTCAGCAGAGAGAAGGCTGCAAAGTCCAAGTCCAAGCCTTTTCTCAAAAGGTGCACTAACTACTACAGCTCCCTGCTTGACTATCTCCTCATCAGAAATCACCTCCGCTCCAATGACCTTGAACCTCGTCTGAGCATAGACATCCTTGTCATCTGAACCCACAATGCCCTCCGCCTCATAGACCTGCTTCGCCTTCCGAAACTTTTGACAAGCTTTGAAATTGTGAACATCATGATCCTCCACGTCTTGCCTCGACAAACAGAAAAAATCATCAATGACCAATCCTGTAACTGAAGAATCATCCACCACAGGCGCATCCGCCAGAAATTGAGAGCCAGGGCACAGCAGCCCATGTTCTGCCAGCAAAGCAGAATGGCTCTGGGTCGCAAACTCGACCCCCAAATGATCACCTTGGTAAAGAGCTCCAAAGCATGCCACCAAAGTAGACCCAGCATCAACCAGGATGGATCGCTGACCTCCATGCAAAAATACGTCTCGATCTTTTCCCAAACTTCTCAAAAAGGGCTGCAGGGCTGCATAGGCTTGCAGCTCGCAGACTGATTCAGCAGGCAGGAAAGGATAAATGGCATTGGTCTGCGCCCTCTCATCTGTCACCCAAAACTGGTGATAAAAATCCCTCCTGTCTGCGACACACCCCACGATCTTCTCGCAAAACCTCTGCGGCCTCAACTGCAAAAGCTCTCGGCCCGAAGGCAAGCTCTTCGAGGGACCAGGCAATCTGCCTTCCCGGAAGTTTTGGGATCGTCTATCTCCAATCTGTCGGTCCGTCTCTGGGTTCTTGTAGTTGTTGAAAACTTTTGTACATCCCAGAACATCACCAGGCCCCAGCTCAAAAGGATAAAGACGAAGAAGACCTCGCTGATCCCATACTTTGCACAAGTCCAAAGCAAGCTGAGGCGTCATACCAGAAAAGTCAGGCCTGACCTTCTTTGGAGGATCAATGTTGAACGTATTGACCCTGGGTTCAACAAAGGGCATGTANCTCGACCCCCAAATGATCACCTTGGTAAAGAGCTCCAAAGCATGCCACCAAAGTAGACCCAGCATCAACCAGGATGGATCGCTGACCTCCATGCAAAAAATCACCTTCCTGTTCCCGTCCTCTACGTCTCGCTCTTTTCCCAAACTTCTCAAAAAGGGCTGCATAGGCTTGCAGCTCGCAGACTGATTCCGCAGGCAAGAAAGGATAAATGGCATTGGTCTGCGCCCTCTCATCTGTCACCCAAAATTGGTGATAAAAATCCCTCCTGTCTGCGACGCACCCCACGATCTTCTCGCAAAACCTCTGCGGCCTCAGCTGCAAAAGCTCTCGGCCAGAAGGCAAGCTCTTCGAGGGACCAGGCAATCTGCCCTCCCGGAAGTTTTGGGATCGTCTATCCCCAATCTGTCGGTCCGTCTCTGGGTTCTTGTAGTTGTTGAAAACTTTTGTACATCCCAGAACATCACCAGGCCCCAACTCAAAAGGATAAAGACGAAGAAGACCTCGCTGATCCCATACTTTGCACAAGTCCAAAGCAAGCTGAGGCGTCATACCAGAAAAGTCAGGCCTGACCTTTTTTGGAGGATCAATGTTGAAAGTATTGACCCTGGGCTCAACAAAGGGCATGTAGAGCAAGTCTGAGAGATACTCCCTGCAGTCCCATTTTCCTTGACCCGTCAACTTCAACCGGGTCGGGTCCAATGCCCTGTAGGGCCTCAGCTCCTCCGCATCATTGACAACAGGCACCTCCTCCTGCACATCCACCGCACCATACGCAAACTTTGAAGAGAGCCCCAACCTTTGCAAAGCACTCTGCAGTTCACTCAACCTTGCATCTAATTGGAAAGATTTGCGACCACATCCAGCAGCATGGAACAAGCCAGAAGGACCGCCTGCTTTGATCAGCACCTCGAGCCTCTTGTAGACACTCATGTGACAAGGCCCAGGGCGCCTCCTAAGACCATCCAGCGCAGCAAAGGGAGATTCGAGGTACATATAGTTGAGGGCTGCAACACAAAGGTGAACAACTCTCCGCACCGCCACTCGCCGCCGCATGCTGATTCCAATCTTAGGGCGACTCAACCACGCATCATCTCGAGGCATAGGAATCGGAAACAAAGCAGTGGAAATGCCAAAATGGCTAAATCTGCAGCTACGAATACACTGGGACACATAGAAACCAAAAGGTGTCTTTGATCTCATGAGGCTCTTTACAACGGCCAATGTCCACGCATGCAAAGATCCAGGCTGAAGCATACTGGTGGTTGCCAAAGACCTGTGAATTCCTGGAGGCTGCTTATATCCATCTGCACCACCTCTCCTCTTTGTCACTCCTCCGCTGGTTCCGCCACAGGGCCCTGCTTGGCCTTCGGAAACTTGCCTCGTCTCTTTGGGCTGGGGGTCTGATTGCTGGCCACCACTGGATAAGCACTCTTCTTCTGCTGCTCGGCTCTCTTTGTCTGGATAAAGTCCAACTCCTTGAGGTATGCCAAACTGATTGTCGCCCACCTCTGCGGACACAATGGAGAGAATGCTTTGTTCNCTGGATAAAGTCCAACTCCTTGAGGTATGCCAAACTGATTGTCGCCCACCTCTGCGGACACAATGGAGAGAATGCTTTGTTCCTGCCAGTCTGGATAGCCTGATTCCCTCTGTACGAGAACATGGTCGAGGGAGGATCTTCCAGCAACATGAGGATGAACCCCAAGTCCCACTTCAAGTCCTGAGAGTATTGTTCCATCCCCACCACAAGGAGAGCCAGATGCTCTCGAAGTCCCTGCAGATCTCCCTTCAAAGCACAGTCCACTATGAAAGCCACCGCATATGCTGCAACACCCATGTCTTTTGCGTTGCCGAAGCTTCCAAAACGTTCCAGGTAATGCACCATTGAGAGATCGGTGCTCGCCAAGTCTTCTAACGTAGCTGGAACTGGAGTGGCTGGCTTCATGCGTCTGTGCATGTTCTGCATGACTGTGAGAAAGAAGTTTCCTGTTCTCTGCGCCAGTTCTCTCTGAAGTTTCCCCCTTTGCTGAGCTCCCCTGGAAGATGTTGAGGCCGCACTGCTGTGGCCTTCGAACAAAGGATCGCCCGACTGCATCTGCATGACCAAGGCAGTGAGCGCCCTGCTNGGAAGATGTTGAGGCCGCACTGCTGTGGCCTTCGAACAAAGGATCGCCCGACTGCATCTGCATGACCAAGGCAGTGAGCGCCCTGCTCTGCTGCAGGACTGCTTGAGTCAACTGGCTGCCTTCTACGGCGTCTGCGCCGTCCAGCCCTTCCTCCGCCTGCTCCATGAAGTTCAGGTTGGAATCCATCATGGGGTTGTGTACCTTTGGTGGAGGAGGCATGAGAGACAGCCCTTTGGTTTTGGGAGGGGCCCCCATGACTGTTGCAAACTGCCCTGGGGTCATCGTCGCTGGCTGCTGACCAGGACGCGGTGGCGGGGTGGTGGCATACCCTCGTACTTCTGCTTGTAGGGCTCGATGCTCCTCCTGCATTGATGCCAGCTGAGCCGCCATTGTAGGCAACAAGGCGGCCATGGTAGAGATGTGATCTGCCACCTGCTTGGCTGGAGTAGCACGCTTGGCTTTCTCTTTCTGACGGGCAGCCTTCTTCGCAGGCACGGGCTCTTCCTCCTCTGCTGCAGAGTAAAAGGTTGCTCGCATTGCGCCCGACGCGTGAAGCCACTCCAAAGCCTGTTGAAGCAAAGTGGAAAGATCTGGAGTGATGGAAGGATCTGTTGTGGAAAACCAAACCAGCTGCTCCTCTGAGACCCCAGACTCGGCCCATGGTAAAAGACCTGGCAAAACCTGATCTGAAACATCCACAAGCTGCACATCTACTGAGTCCTCTGCAGGAATGGGCCCCTCTTCTCCTTGTCTGACTCCAGGAACTGAAATCACAGTATGAGGCCCGATCAATGCATTGCCATCTGTCTGAGAAGCCTCTTGAAGCTCTGGGGCAGAGATGAACCCCATGGGAAGCGCCAGCAAAAGACCACCTGGGCGAACCATCACCACATGAGCATAGGCTATGTAGTTTCCTTCTATCCCTGTGGGCGGCCAGAAAAGGACATAGGCCTCTTCTCGTCCCTCTTGCAGTGAAGCTATGCCTGATTGCTCCANTTTCCTTCTATCCCTGTGGGCGGCCAGAAAAGGACATAGGCCTCTTCTCGTCCCTCTTGCAGTGAAGCTATGCCTGATTGCTCCATTGGTACACCTCCGATGGGAAGGAGACACCTGCTGCCAAGCAATAGACTCCGCAAAGCCGTGGGAAACCGAATCGTTGGTGAAGTCCTTGAGGATCGACCTGTAATCACTTGCTTTCTGAACCCGCAGTGGGCAAGAATACCCTGGTGCCCGAAGCACAATGTAGCAGGTATTGGCAAGGTCACAGGGTGCTGAGGGTCTTGGCTTTCTGACTCTACCAGCCAAAGTAAATCTTGCCCAATATCCACTCTCCCAAGCCCTTGCCGCTCTTGTCCTCCAAGACAGCTGCCCCCCAGTAAGAAGAGAGCAAAGACGCTCAGCTTCAGGAGTGATGGCCGGAATCTCCTGAGCCAACACGTTGTAAGCGCCGTTTTGGGACTGCCTAGATGCCCCTGAAGCCGCAGAAGCTTCAGAAGCTGGATTGCTCACCTGTTGCCAATCAGACTCAGAACGGCCACGGGCAATCCTGAGAAGTTNCCAGATGAACCTGAGAACCTGATAGGCACAGAAACAACCAAGGCAAAATCCAAAAAGAAGTCCAATGAGGAAGAGCAATGCCAGGGTGGAGAAGGTGGACGGATGGCAGTGGTGAGGACAGGCAAGACCAAACCAGTTAGAGCCAACGGCAATCTGGAGAAATTCTACCAAATCCAAGGCCCGGGACAACACAGCTACCATTGATCTTGAGATTGGAAAAAGCGTTCACGAATCATCCTTGCAAATGCAATAGAACAGACTTGGACAATTCCCCTTCTCTCCACCCTTTGCACTTGTGGTGCCTTCAGCTCTCCATCGTTGTGGCCCACCAAGGAGAAATCTGCATCTCCCCATCCAGCATGACCTGCAGGCTGTGTAGACGTCGAACCTGTGGAATAGGCCAGGCGCCTGACGGGTCCAGTGGCCATCAACCAATGATCCCAAGAAGATACACAAAGATCCCAAAAGTCCATACCATGCGTTACATGACACATCATTTTTCACCCAATACACCGAATACACCTTGCAGGAATCAAAAACAGAAGTAAAAATATGTTTACTATATATATATATATATAATGACGACGTGTGTTTGTGTTGTCTTGCGCATAAAGGCTCCACCCTCCTCTCTGTCTGCCGAGGAGCGCGGCCATACTGAAACCAAAGGAGTTATTCATCATGATCTCACGTCCAGCCGCATCGATGTCGTTGGCTTTGGCCCCCGGAACCATCATGGGCAAACAAACCTCAACATATTTCTCAACATATTTCATGTGTCTCACAACAAGCGCCATAGTCATACAGCAAATATTCTCTTGGCACCCGCTCGTTGCAAGATATCAAAGAGGCTTGGTTCCTTTGTTGAGCTTCAAACCTCAAAGGTCTTCTGTATAAGGTGTTCTGCTTCCAGCAGCCAAGCTGGTGCTTGCGTCTCCTGGAGAATTTAGCAAGACCGAAGCAACTGGTCTTTAGCCGTTGTGTTTTGAAAGCATTTCATTATTTGAGTTCCAAATGAATCTCTGTTCCTTTTGCAGAACCCTGGCTGTAGGACGTACCTCAGGCTTCAAAATGTAGGCGGTGCGCATCAAAGGTGCATGATGGCCAAACTTGCACCCAGAAAGCTCCAGAAAGACGAGGTTGCCAGCGGCACATTCCTGGACATCATTGACACATTAGTTGAATCCTACAATTCTCATCGCCAAAAATTGATTGGACGCCCACTTCACTAGGCATTTGCAGCAAGTTTGAAGATGAAAACCATGAATCCTTCAATATTCTTCAGACACTTGTGGAAACTCAGCTCTGTTCTCGAAATGCAACCCATCTGAGCTGTCCATCTCCAGTCCTCTCCAACCATCCACGAGCCGTGTCCGCTTGGGTCTGTGGTGCGCACAATGGGCAAATAGCCAGGCACCTGTCGGATGCATTGGACCAAGGACCGTCACACCATGGGCCACACCATGGGTCGCGTCCGTGATGTTAAATCAGTTGGGAAGGGCGAGCGCCAAGGGCGACAGGCCGAAGGAAGTTGCTTTGACTGGCTTCTACCCAGCGCTGTAAGACAAGATGCACCTCACTTCCCAAGGAGATCAGAGCATCGTAGCTTTTCCTATGAAGTTTGCTGAGAAGAACACCTGCACCCGGAGAAAACAAAGAACTGGATTGATCTTGCAAATTGTTTGCAATGACTGGAATTGGAACCCAGTTGAGTCCGTCTCATTCCATGTACCGCTGATGCAACATTCTTCAGCAGACTACAAGTCTAACGTAAGATACTCCGAAGGTCACAAGATCAATGCTGGTCAAGAAATACGTCTGCAACAGTCCGAACCCATCTTTCGGAGCAAGGCATGACTTCATCAAAAGATCAAGTGTCAGAAGTGTCAGAAGTGTCAGAGCCCCACCTGGCTTGATTAGGTCCAAACCGGACTGTAGCGCAGCCTCGGAGATGACCGAAGCGTCTTTGATTCGATCCTGCACAGTCAACTGCAGCTTGGTTTTCACATGTTTTGACTAGTTGACCCCTCCCAACTAAAATAAAGATGAATATGGATGAATCTGCGAAACTGTTTTCAAGTTCTTTGCCCAACCAATACAACCAACATGTGGATGGGGTGTGCAAAGGCTGCAAATCCGTCTGAAACGCTTCGTTTTGAGACAAGCTTCCAATGACTAGGAGAGCCGAAAAAAGATCCAGATTTCGAGCTGCTCTTGCTTAGTCAGAGGAATTATGAAAGTAAAAAAACAAAAAATCAAAATGCAAAGAGAGTGAGAGAGCGGGTCAAAACTCAACTCTGTTCTTCTCCCTTGGTGCTTGCGCACTTTTTGGATTCCTTCTCAAAGTCGGACTTCACAAGACGGACTCGTTCCACCTTTGCGCCGTCGGGCAGGATTTCAGAGGGGGGCAACACGTCACGGAATCAGAATTCGCTTGAGAAGCAGCCAGTGGGCAATGGAAAGGGAGCACAGGTCGGAGTTTGACAGGACAACAAAGACCCCAAGGTGCAGGATGACTTTTAGCAGAAATTCGGAAATTCTGGCAAGACCTTTCACTTCTTGAGAAGTGAAGGCAAACAACCCTGTATAGATCAACCAGGCTTCCCCAACTTGCACCTGGAACTACAAAACAAATTGGCCAGTGGCGCAGCGAGTTCAAATTCAGCACGCATCCTTTCGTACTTCGAATGCAGTGTCTTTGTAAGTATAGTCTGTGCTACTTTATCATACAATTTGGGGGTCGTGAAGTCAGATGATTATCGCATTCGACCCTCTGACTGGCATCGTAAGTTGTGTGTTGTATCAGTTGTATCACCACTTTTTGAAGTCCTTAGGTATGCCAAGGATCCTACCAATTTAGTAATCCAAACCCAACAAAAAAACACATTTCGACCAAGGTTCGGTCTTGCTGCCATCGACAATTTCCGTCTCAAACTTCCGAAGGACTTTCTGCAAATGGAAGAAATGGGTTGCGGAAATGCTCTGAAGTTGTATGCCGACTCGACCATCCTTACGGGCAAAAACCTGCCACTCCAGTGCCACAAGCTAAAGAGTATCTAAAGGGTATTTAAGTGATACCCGCTTTGCAGAGATACAGTTGATCAAGGTCACCTTGAGAAAGCAGAGAGAAGAAGACCAAGGACAAAGGATACTGCTGTTGATTGGGTGATTGTCCTTTTCTTTTGGACTGGTTGAGATGAAGGACGAGGCGCTTGTACGTTCGCTGCTGTGATGGCATAGATGAAGACTTCGGAGACGCTGGCTTTGTCTGGGCATGTCCAGACCTGCATCTTGTTGGGAGCACAAGAACATTTAAATGGCCTCAGGGAGCTGGAAAAAAAAATAGTGTGAGACCAGTGAGACCTCTTAGATTCAGAGCCAAAGGAAACAATCGCAACCGACTCTGTACACATTGCATACGCACCTTGGACACCCAGGAGAGCTTTGGCACGAGGTCGCATTCAATCAAACGGGCCACCAAAAACGGCTCTCCATCATGAGGCAGCACCAAAGCTTGCGGAGCACTATCACCGATGGTGTAAAAGCCGGTGAGATAGTACAGATCCTGAAGTTCAGCTGGAAGTGATCTCAACAAAGAACAAATACCTGTTCAGACAGCAAACTAGTAACAGTACCCTCTAGCAGAGTCCTCCGGCTGCACCACAATCAGGAAGTCGATGCCGTCCTATACAATGTCATTGACGAATTATGGGAAGCAATGATCTCCCTTCCAATAATGGCATGCTTTCGTCGTCTAACTGAATGGTAATGACAGAATGACAGGGAAACATCACCCATGCTCTCTGCTCAGCACAACAAATTATATTACATATATATATAATTATAATATATATATAATTATAATATATATATATATAATTATAATATATATATATAATTATAATATATATATAATATATATATATATAATTATAATATATATATATATAATTATAATATATATATATAATTATAATATATATATATATATAATTATAATATATATATATAATTATAATATATATATATAAGGAAGTAAGTAATGATACATGACTGAGAACTCACCAGCGTTTACTGGAAATCCATCGAGCCGGGAGTTCATGACATGACAAAACCCTCCTGACGAGCCGCTGTCAGAATCAACACTGTTGGCAATCCTTGAAATATCATGAACTATCCTGAACTGAGCCTAAGCTTTTGAAATTAGCCTTTTCCCTGTTTGGAATCTGCTTGCCTGCTGCATTGACTTCCTCGTCTGCGTCACCCTCTGCTTATACTCTTCTGCTGGCACACGAAGTGGCTGTCCATCCCAGCCGTGGAAAAGATGCAAGCCATCCTGTGCCATTCCCACTCAGTGACTCAGCAATGCTCAACAGCACAAGAATTGTTGAGCTTTGAGAGAATTTGTCTACGTCTCAGCGGAGGTGAGTCCGACATTGACAAACGGACTCAGGCAGATGCAATGTGTCAATTTAGCACAGGAGTGACCTTGAAATCTCTGTGCACGGCCAAGCTGCTGGCTTTTGTCCAACCAGCACGTCAGACACGACCTCTTCAAAGGCCAAACCCATTGCACATCGTGGCTCTGAGCACCTAGTGGGAAGCACCTGCGGGATAGTTGAGAAAGTGCACAAAAGCCAAACAGCCGCGAAAACAGGCTGCACGTGAGTCACTGCAGCTATATTTCGGGTGCCAGGAGGATGTATACAGGGGCACGAATGGTTCAGCTTGATGGCAAAGAAGCACCCTGTACATGGCAATGTTTCCACCAAGGCCCAAGGTCATCTGCCAAAAGCCTGGTATTACTTACGGTTTACTTTGTTTACGGATAAAATCATGTGTGCCATGGTCAAAAGATTGTGTGTATATATATAATATTAATTAAGTATGTATATATATATATATTATATATATATATATATGCATGCATGGTTTATAGTCCTCTGTCCCATACTGGAATCACTGGGAATCTGTATAATGGGTGTATAAACCCCCAATGTTGGCATGGCAATTTACCCAAGTTTTGATCCTGGCACATGTGGCCTACTGGCTAATGCGGCTGAGGAAACACCTCATGATATCCAAAAAAAAGCCAGAGGTCTGCAATTTACCATCTGGAACACCATCTGGTACCCTATTGGGCAAACTTGTCCACTGTCATCGAGTCTCTTTGCGGTAACCCTGAATGTCCAATCATAAACGCTGTAGAGCTCAGGAAAAACTACCCGAGGTAAATAAAGAAGGGCGGCTTCATATCAGACACACCTGTTCTTCCCATTTAAGTCAAGTGCTGAAGTCGATTCTTGATCTGTAGTGAACTGGCCGAACTTGGATCTTCAAATCGCAAAAGTTCAAAACGTTCAGACTTCACCCTTGAACGATATTGATCCAGAAAGACATGTTTAAATTTAAATCGTTTGGCTTTGGTCAAAGTCTCAGTTTGGCTACCTTCGAAGTGCTTTAGCTGGATCCATGGGACTGACATCGCATTCTTTTTGCACCAGCTGGAATCATTTGTTGGCCGCTTGAACACGCCGCAAGTGGTACCTGGGAGTGAAGTCAAACCAACGACAGTCAGAGACAGTGGACAAGTTTAGGATGAAGGTAGCAACCAAAGGTACCTCATGTCAATCATGTCAGTTGTTCTGATTCTGTCGTAGACTTGAAGTCGTAGACTTGAAGGGTCTGGCAAACAAACCAAATGCGCAACAGGCAACAGATATAAAAAGATGTAGACTTGGCTGAAGCTTTGAATGTGCTCGTGAGATATCTTGAGATGTTGGAACTGTAGCTACCAACTTTATTAAACTTTGCAAGCCCAGAGATCAATCAACAAATGCGGGTCACAACTGCACATCAGGATGGCCATGTTCACCCAGGACTTGTTCACTTGGTACCTGTTCGACACGGAAACTGGGCAGCCGCAACACTTGCATTGGGTGGTCTGTCTGAGTCTGTAGAAATCAAGTAACTTTCTAGTCCTGGCCAGAACTCTCAACAGGCTTGAAACCTGAATTGATGATCTGCTGTGTTGGCAATGATGTCGGTAAAAAAAGACTCAATATAGAACCTCGCGAATCAACAACATTCCACCACCCTGCAGCACGTGAAATGTCTGGCAAGGGTTCCTTGTTCATACAACTATGTGCAGGGTTCTGCCATCATGAAGGAAATGTTCCGTGAATTCCATTGAGAGCTTAAAACCTTTGAAAGTCCCTGTGCCTGGGATGTCAATGCCAAGCCCAAAGGTCCCAGCATCTCAGGCGAAAGGAAACACCGAGAAAAAGTTTCCCAGCACATTGACTCGCATGACTCGAATCGCTCCAATATCTCCAATGTACCTCTTGCCTTGTGGAAAAGCTCAATGGACTCTTGATCTCTCGCCTCAAACGCAAGAACTTTGAGAACATATCGGCTATACAACCTGAGGGATTCAGGCATCTACAATTTACACATGGCCAAAAGCTGCAATCAAGATGCAGAGCTCATCGCGTTTTCTACTGGCACTTTCCAAGTGGTAAAAGGGGATGCAAAACAGGCTCAGGGATGTCCCATTTGACACCTCCAAGAAAAGACTTCAAGATGCTATGCACGTCATCCCACAGCCCCGGATAGACTCAGCTCCTTGTGTGAGAGAATAACTTCTTCAGCACCAGGACCGCTAGTAGCCCAAGACACTGCCTTGGGACTAGTTACTTCTGACATGGGAAAACAAGAGATGAAGGTGCGTGCAAATGTTTTAGGCGTTGTCTGATAATGCAAGTGCACACCTAGGGTCTCGTAAGACATGCTAGTGGAATCCATGTGCTGCTGGCTTGAAGGTTGAAAAGCATCCGAAAAGGACGAATTGAGGAGAGGAAATGGCAGATGACGAACAGCCAGCACGGCCTTGAAGAACAATGAATCTCAAAGGCAGGGAGAGGGATGAAATAGTGTGCCAGCCTGCAAAAATGGCTCCACAAGAGACTCATGCCTCACGGAGGGCCAGAGTGGAAGGTGCAACTCTTGCTACACTGCGCACGGCGCACGTCGGAAAAAAAGCCGAATTCAATGGAAATGAGAAGCGGCAAAAGTCCTAGGACTAAGGAAGTGGCCAAATCACATCGCTGGCTAAGACCAAATCAAAGCGTCCGTATTGACTGCGTTCTGGAAGCCTGAGTTTGGAACCCGGCAAAGTCTGATGCTGGAAGGAACTACCAGTGCTCGATACATAGTGAAATCCAACACAACAGATCCTGTTCATATTGTTGACAAGAGATGACAAGAGCAAGTTGAAATTGTTGAACCATCATGAACCATCCATGTAATTCTGCCACGTTTTGCACTGCTTCCACCAAGTCACAAAGTTGCTGTCAGCTGGGTATCTCACTGTCTCCAGTCTAAGTGCCCATATTGTGCACTTCCCCCAGTTGCAGCCAACGTCTGCATGTTCTGCGCAATGTTTCCCTGGTGCATTGCTGGTGGTCGACTCCGGACTGTTTGCACTGCGACTTAGAAAGACACAAGCGAAGCAATCTTACTTGACGACACATCAGAAGGATGAGATGGCTTGCAACCCTCAAATTGGCTTCTGCAAGCGCCCCTTTCCGTACAGTACAGTGATAGTGGTGTAAAAGTGTGAAAGACGATATGAGGCTCTTCCGCACTGGACAATCTGAATTTGAAACTTCCGTTCCCGACAAACCTGTGTGGCTGCAGCTTGCTCTGCCCCTATATCAGTTAGAAGGACCTCACAATGAGCCAGTTTCGCTGGACCGTGTATCAAAAAATACTCCGGGCTTTGTGAGGGAACGAACGCAAGTAGAGATGCCGTTTGCTTTTTATGAATATGTCTATTTGTGCCACGATTTGGCACCTAAAGTGGCAATCCCGCAAGAACCAGAGTCATCCTTGAGTCAGTATTTCTGTCCAATGTTCAAACATCACAACTCTCTATCCAGCTTTCCACAAACAGTGAACAGACATATTCTAAAACCAGCACCTGCTCAACACTACCGTTCTCATTTGTTGTTGCCACAGCTGGCAACCAAGGCCCAAACTTGATGACCCAAGAAGGCCAAGCCGAAGCCTGGCATGGAGACCCATCAAGCTGAGAATTAGATTCCCCCATGCCGCACCATGCCTAATGATTGGATCCAGTACAAGCCAAGCTTTCTGGGGACTGTAGGTTGACAAAGCCCTGTTTCCTCGGAACCTGTCCAACTTTCGAAGCTACTCTCGCAGCTGAAACTTGGCGAGTTCAGCACCTGCAACTCCAGTGCCACATCCCAGCTCAATACCTCGAAGCGGCCTGCGCATGCTTCGATGCTTCCATGCTTCGGATGCGGTGCTGGATGTTTCACAGTTGTAAAGCCTACTGGATCTCTGCTTTGCAGCGGAAACAGTGCTGCTTCAAACTCGCAATGAGCCATGCACAGCCAACGCACAGCACTCCTTTTTTCTCCTTGTTTCACATTGCCTCAGCTCCGAGCGGGAGATTAGCATGGACCTTACCAGGGCCTATGAAGAAAAGCAGAACTGTGAAGGTCATGCCATTTACACAAAATACTATGCAGTATCAGTATAGTATACTCCGATGTTCCGTTGAAGACTCTTGACGCATTCAGTGTGTACCAGCCTCCTACTAAACCATTGAACCTCTTGCTACCTGAACTACGGCGCACATTTTTGTCCATGATCCTTCGGCAAGTGCCAGGTCATGAAAATCATTCAGCAACATCAGAAATTACAATTCTCTGCAGCACTTGCAGTGGCCATCTAAGTCCCAGAAGACTTGAGGCGTTTCAAAGGGGCTATCAAAAGAGCCAGCAACTGCAGAGCTTCCGTGCTATACCTCTGAGGTATTTACAAAAAGCACAGGATAGATATGAAAAGTGGTGAAGGCATAGCGCGATTCCTCTGATGGGATCACGGAATGTATTCGCCATCGGAGTCGTGTAGTCAACGTGCCCAGATTCTGCGCCTTCGGCTTGACCTCTTTGAGGTCACAGTTCAACAAAGCTGTACAGTGCCCAGTGGTGGCTGTTAAAAAGCAGATCTGGAACAGACTTTGCAGGCTATACATCTGCAGAAAGTGCGCACAGCTGGGAGAAAAACCCGCGCCACAAACCTACTTGCGACTCGTTTGCACAATTTTTTGTGCTGGGGTGTCCCAAAAGTGCACAAGAAAAAGGCCGCTAACTCAGGATATGTGGCATTGAAAGCCCACACATCAATGATGGGCCAAGCATCCACATCA
The DNA here is from genome assembly GCA_003297045.1 of Symbiodinium sp. clade C Y103. Lineage (NCBI taxonomy): Eukaryota > Dinophyceae > Suessiales > Symbiodiniaceae > Cladocopium > Cladocopium sp. clade C. Next base: position 70,494 of record BGPT01001596.1, read on the forward strand.
AAAATGCACGTTCTCATTGCTCGATTTAGGATCACATTGCTGGCCAAGTTTCGAATCTTCCAAGCCGAGCAGATACTTGAGGCTCCAACCGGCCTCAAAGTTCGGACCAAATGGCATCTTCCATGTCCAAAAAAATGGTTGGATGTGGTCCTCGGTTGAAGACAAGAGAACAACTAAGAAACAAAGTGAAACGTAGAACAACGAGAGACATCTAGAGACTAGTGATTCTTCCTACAATTAGGATAGCTGTTTGCCTCTTTGGCCGCACGAATGAATGTGGATCTCTTGCTGTTTTCCTGAGAGCAACAGGGCACCTTTTCCACTCTCTTTCGGCCAAAGATTTTTTCAAGATGCTTCACCCGGATGTTTTGCCGATTTCCTGCCTCATTTGGCTTGCTTATCTCGCTTCAAATGAGGTCAAGTCTCAGACTGAAAGGATGTCACTTGCTCCTCAATGAAGGCTCGCAGGAGCTGCGAGTCATGGCATGCGTACCTGCGCAGCTGCGCACCCCCACGTTACTTCACTCAGTTTCATGCAAAGCGAGAATTAAGCTGAGATCTTGAGCAGATCTAAGATGGCGCCCAAGATTTCCACTAGTCCTACCTCTGCCATGAATGATGTCTACCTTTCACCTTTCATCGAGTTTCCACACATCGAACTAGTCCAATTGTCCACCATTGGTCCAACGTTGGTTTTCCTCTGCTGTGCTGCGCCCTGTGCCTGGCTTTGTGAAAGGTCCCCGCTGAGAACTCCGTCACCGAGACCTGCGCATCGCCGAAGAGGTGCCGAAGACGCTGAGAAGCGCTGCTCGCGCAGAGGTGCAACTTCTCCTGCATCACATCAAGTCTGTCCGTTGCCTTGCCTGTCTTGTGTCTTTGTTGATAGGAAAATCGCTGAGATGCGTTCAACAATGTTCAACATAGACTCACCAGGTCTGTTGATTTCAGAATGACGTTGACTTCTGTTTCGTTCTCACCTTCCGGCTGAAAATGTCAGGCCTTGACCTGCGGCATTGGCGCAGCACAGTGGAAACCTCCACCCTCCACCTGATGACCAATGTGTCTGCATCTGCAGGTATTTGCTATGTTTGCTATATATTGTTTTTGTTGTGAGAACATCACGATCAACTCTCAAAGAGCAAACCCTTAAGAAAAGGTTTCAAACCTGTTCAAACAATCACCAGATGGGGCAAGTTGCAGAGCGGCCATCGCAATCGCCGCTGCTCCATGCCACATACCAATGCACATCTGCAACAGCCCAGGTTTTCTGTTCTTCCTTCGTGAAGGTCTGAAGAAACCAAGGCACTGCAGAATGTTCAAACCTTGGCGAAGTGGAATGCTTTGATTCGTTTCAGTCTGGCAGATCCAAGGCAAAATTTGAATTCGCCGAACATGTTACCAAACACGGCATGCTGAATCTCGGACTACGCACAGCTATGTCTGCCCAGGATATCATGTCCATGCATTTCCATGATTCTTCTCGGCACACACTTTGCGCGAGCAACGCAGAAAAGGCCGTTTCAATGAGATTCACATAGAGCTTCACATTTGCAGCAGGCAGGCTTGAAGTCCTAAAGTCTCCTGAGGTTTCTGAGAGCCAAGTGAGAACATTCTGCTCCTCAGCGAAATGGCTCCAAGCATTGGTATGTGCCGGCTCATTCATCAGGGTCAAGCCTCTTACGGCTTTTTGGGTTTCTGGATCCAAGGCTTCGACCCATTTGATCAACGCCTGCACCACCCAGCGGCCTGCTGTTGATAGCGGAACAGCCGCTGCAGGATCCTTCGAGATTTGAGTCTTCTCATTCCAGAAGACCGGCCGATTTGGCCACACCGTGTTGTAAGTTCCGTCCTGGGCACCGCCTGGAAAGGCGTGCAAGTCGAAAATGACCGTCAGCCCATGCTTTGAGGCTTTGTGCAAAAAATCCACCAAGATCTTTCTCGGAATGGTGGCCAGCGCTATCTTGTCCAGATAGAAAGGATCAGGCACCAATGCCGTCTCCTTATCAGGATCAAAGGACGAATAGACAGGGCTCAATGGCGCCAAAGCATCGGCGAAAGCTGCCCAGGTAAGCGGCAATCGAATCACCGAGATTCCGCTCCTTTGATACTCAAAGGCTTCACAGCCGTGTCAGATGAAAGGATGTGACAAATTGTGAAGATATGGATATAGACATGGATATTCGGATATTCAGATATTCATATTCTCGTCCTTGGAGTTGTTGAAAGACATATGACCTCCCCAGAATTCTCGCCCAGTTTCTCTGCGATCTTCTGCAGGTCGTCGTCCGCTAAGAACTCTCTCCGGTGCGCCTCAAAAATCTTCACAGTTTGGTCCTTCAAGGGAAAATAGCAAGGACAAAATGGAGCTGGCAGCCCATTAAGCTGGCTTCTCCAAGAAGGGCCACTGTGTCCACTCCGGATACAAGAAGAAGCCAATCCACACTGTCCAGACATCTCACATATTCAAGAGGAGTCGAATGAGACAAACACGTAGATTTTAGTCTTTAGTGCCTACAGGATACTTGCAGTGTGGCTAGTTGCCGCGCAACGGGTCAAAGCTCAATTAGATTCAACTGGCACTGTATTCCTGTCCCTTGAAAGCCTTGTCATGTCAGACATGTCACATCGCTCCTTTCCCTTGGTGGCGTTCAAGTGGTATGCCAGGACTCCCTCAGAAGGCCACGGTTCATCAGAATGCGGCAACAACGGAGGAAGACATTGGCCTTGGCCCACGCCTTGCGACATCACAAAGCCTCAGAGCAAAATGCAAATATCAAAACAGTGGTGACAATGGCATGATTTGAGTGCCTCAAGGGATATCTTCAGAACAAAATGGGATTGATGATTCCACGAGAGCTCACTTGGAAATGTATTTCCAACTGCAATGTCTAATTGAAGCAGAAACTTCCAAAGAATCAGGATACTCTGGACGATCCATGCCCTAGCTCGACAGATAGATTGAGTTGGAAGACATTGACAAACATGTCAAATTTCCCCGCAAAAAATCAGGCGAGGAGCTGCCAGAACTGCCCGAGAAGAACCAATCTTCAAGAACCAGCCAACCTCCAAGATTCACACCAGCACCTGTTGGCGGCAACGCGCAAACGAACCCGTGAAGCGAGTGAAACAATTACAAACACAATACAAATCCCAAAAGCACAGGAGTTGGTCAACCGACCTTGCGGCATCTCGTAGAGTCTAGTGACGTCGTTGATTGCTGTGCCATTCACTAGTCGTTGATGGAAGCATTTGCCAAATCCATAGAGAGACCCAAAGGCCATCGAGGTCACGGCAATCCATTTCATCCATTTCCTCTGGCAAAAAAAAAATATTTGAGCATTCTGAGCATAAATTGAGTATATTTGAGCACATGACAGACATTGACAGACCATGTGAGCTGCTACAAAGATACTCTGGCCATGACGCTGAACTGCCGAGCTTCCAATGTCTGACCGGGCCGACCTGGTCATCACTGCCACTCTGTTCGTCACTCTCATTGCTCTCGATGCCCTCAAGGCACTTCTGAAGACTGACAAGTTCCTGTCGTTCCTCTTCAACCATTAGAAGGGGAGGCACTTGGGAGACACTGTCGATCGATCTACTGAAAGGAAAAAAGCTGCGGAGGACACTCATGTGGCATCGGCAGCAGCATGCAACCAGCATAATCAAAAGTCAAAATATCTCAATACACATATGTGGATACAGGTGTGTGTATATATACATATAGAGATATATATAGAGAGAGAGAGAGAGACATGTGTACCTAGGTGTATACACATCATAAACTGCACATGTATCCACCGGAAACACCGAGTGAGAACAAGTCCAGACTCATACTTAGAGTTGCAAAGTTGAGTGTTCTTATATATAGTGTTCTTTACTTTCTGGATGTGTTCTGAAAGCCCTAGGACCTGAGGAAACCGGCCAAGCAGGTCCGAACCCAAGCAAGCTTGCTGCCTCAGGTCCATGCTGAAAATGATCATGCCAGGTTGGAGAAAAAATGAACGAAAAATAACATGTCCTTTCCGAAGCAAAACATACATTGCCATATTGCATGTAATGTAATGTGATGCAATGCAATGTGATGTGATGTGATGCGGTATAGCTGTATAACTGTATAACAGTGTAATATAAAATAATCCGCGTATGGTACCATAATGGTTGTCAAAATTTTGATTCCAGAAAGCAGTAATACACGATTTACATCTATTTACAGCCTATTTAGATAGGAATCTGGGGGGGGTGGCCTGCAGCTTGGTGTACTCAGTTTTGCTCTTAGTTTAGATGGTTCAAATGTCACTACATTCATCGAAAGTGTTGAAATACTGCGCAGGGTCACTAGTGCGCGTCTTTTCTAAGTCATGTTCGTGCTCTGAAATCACCAACACATGTCTAGAACGTGGGCTCGGCGTGGCTCGGCAATACGCAGGCCTTTTTCTGCTGGCGCGCCAACGAATAGCAGGGCACTAGCGGAAAAAAAATGAATGATTGAAATCTGATTCCAAATCAAAACGAAAGTAGTGCTGTGGTGGGGATTTGGTTGATTTGGGTGGGCGCTTCATATCGAAGATGCAGAAAGTATCTGTAAAAAGACTACCCTTTTCGAAGTTGTATACTAGAAGTTGATTTGCAAATAAGTACAGAAACCCCAAGTGTGCAGCCGCTTCATCACCTAACCACTCGTGCTAAGGTTCCGGCATCCCGTGAAGCCATCTCAAAGGAGGACCTCCATGACAACAAGGCTCATGGCTGCCAGAATACATGAGCTTTCACTGCCTTCACTGTGGTACCAAAATATACCAAAATCATCTCCATAGAACTTGTGGCATTCAGATGCAGCGGCTAGCTGAAGAAATTGTACATTGTACAGAAAGACAATGCTCAGAAATGTCAGCATACCCTGAAGACACAGCAGTTTTCAGGACTTCTGGCATCAAGGCATCGGCCATTCATCAACAATGGAGATCTGCGTGTCCCAGGATCGATCTCCTTGAAACTTTCATCAAACAGCCAAGCTGACTCAAACGAAACCTGGAAGGCCCAATGCGTTTCTGTCCCGTGGAATTCTCTAGAGGCCCTTTCAAGAATCCTATAATGACTGTTTTCGGCTGTCAAGAATGGCCTGCAAACTCTTCATAGTCGACCCAAAGCCACTCGAGCATCCACCACTGAGCATCCCACGGCAGTGTTGCAAGGCAGGCTTGTGGACCTAACAGTTGAAGCGCTGGTGCAGGGGGACCTTCAGACCCGTTTCTGAACTCCAAACATCTGAGCAGTTCCCAAGACCTTCTTTCATCCCCTTCTACTCGTGATTGATAGGGACTCCCATTGCGGATTGATTACAATCCCATGAGACCATACAGGACCATGAACCACCAGATACTTCGGGCACTGCTAATCACACGGCACTGCCCAATCATCCAAAGACATTTGGGAACCGCTTGCGGAAGCGCTGCCCTCAAGGCCCGAACAGTTTTACAAAGGGAGCGGAAGTAATGCTCCAATTCCTGTGCCTCCACGGAAGTCAAAGTGAAAAAGCAGTGAGAGTGCTCCTTGCAATTATTGAATTTGACTCTGCTTTGCAGCCTAACCACATCGCGTCACCATCTGTGGTTCCACGCATCCTATCATTCAGTATGGATGCTTGATGATGCTTGCTTCCCGCAACGACGAAAGCAAACCACGCCTTATGAACTAAACTCTTCACGAGACTTTCTTTTTGTGTCTTTGATGTGTTTTTTCCAAGTCTCAAGGATTGCAAGCTTGCAACGGTCCACAGTTGCAGCTCTGTTTCTAGGGTTCCAAAATTGAACAAACACGGTTTCAGTCCAGGATTCCAATACTGGAAAATTTCGAGCAAAGTGAGAGAAGGCTGTGCACTCAGAAAAATGTCTGAATTGTCCTCGCTAAGACTCATGTGGTCAGTGGAAAGATGTGCAGCTGAATCCGCGCACTGAGTCAGAAGATGGGAATGATGGGAGTGGGTTCGAGGATGCCATCAGAAGGTCCCCAGCTTCAGGATTCAAACATCCAGCGTCCAAACGGATTCACTTCTTGCATGGTTCTATCAGTTCCCAGTCAAAAAAAACTCTGTGGCAAACTGGAAAACCTCTAGAGATTGAAATCCAGCACCTAGACTGCTGCTAGAAAATTCTTTCAGCATCCGCATCTTCCGCAATTTGGTTGCTAATTTCTCGTCCACCAAAAATTCCGCAGCGCACACCAGTCCTTATCCCCTATTCAATCCACCAGCAAACATGTTTGTTCGGTTTGTTGCAGGCTTGCAGCTTCTCGGCCTGATGGGAGTCTCCTCAAGGCATCAGAGCTGTCTCTCTTGAGTCTCAGCTCTATCTTCGAGTGACTTGTTTGGCAACGTGGAAGCAGCACAGTTCATCATGTCCGGCTATCACTGCTACCTCAAGACTCTCTCAGGGGCTGTCCTGCATCCATCAAGCCCGAAACCATCAAAAAATGAACCTCAACATTGGCCAAGTTGGACATGATAGTATTGTCATGAATTGTCACCTCTTGAATTGCCCAAAGTCTGACAAAGTGTGTTCGAAACCAGACAGAGAGCTTGCACCACCAGGCTGAAATCAGCGGAAGGAAAAGCCAGAGAAGACAAGCGGCGGCGGTCGCTTCAGCACCGCGAAGTTCTCCTCGAGCAGAACACTGAGCAGAATGCAGAAGACAACAGAATACAACAGAGTTGACAGAATCCGCAGAGCCGCGGAGCTTCTCTTATTGTGTCGCGGAGCTTCGCTAAGCCATGCCAAGCCCATTTTTAGCAAAACATCACAAGCAGAGAATCAACGTAGACTGAATCACTGATTCATTGTCCTGCTCGAACGCATCGGAGCAAATCTCCACGGAGTCTTACAGTCAGTTTAGCCATCTGGTGGCCTTGGCCAGCCTGTTTATGGTCAAAAATGCCCAATCATTGTGTGTCAGTAGCACAAAATATGCTCATCATGTCTCCATTGTGCGCATCCAAATGTAGACAAAACCTTTGGGATTCTCTTTGCGCATCCAAAACGCTTTGCCAATATTCCCGTCTCGATGAGATAGTTGCCGGAAGAAGCGTAGATTGGGCAGATAGGGAAGATGACCGCTGGATACCTGATACCGTGCCCGGCTTGGCCGCCTGGTCAACAGCAGCCAGGGTCCTTACAAATGCTGTCCGGAGCTTGATGTGTTGTTTGATTCACCGCAAATCAAGAGGGAAAGCCATGCTTTGGTCAGCTGAAACAGTATCTGCTCCTTGAGTCCTGCCTAGGGCTTGAAATTTTAGCCGAAGCTCAGCAAAGTGCAAATCGCGTCAGATTCTGCAGAGTACTTGTCCAAGAAAAATAGGGCCTGAAGTTCATGCATCGTGCCGGGTTGCTCCAAACAGCCCAGGTACAAGGGGTGGTAAGTTGGGTAAATGTAGAGATAAAATGCCCCATCTAATTGTCTTGTGGCTATCATTTACCTATGTATACTGAGCAACCCTGTCGTGTTGACATGAAGAAATTCTTAGACCAGAGGGCAATATGGTCGGTTGAGAACCAAAGCACAACCAGAGTGGCTCAATGGCTTTCTGTGTTTCCTTGCCTGCTGCCAACTTCCTGAAGCCCGAAAAGCGGCTCCAAGCACTTGCAGATCTGGCTTTGGCCTCAGCAAGGGCCATTGTGATCTTTGTACTGTGACCGTGACCTATTTGGAAAAACTCATTTGGGGTGGAAGGTGGTGCAAGATAAGTATAAAAACGATCAAATGGTACAGGTCTCTAAAGCTCTCGGAATGTGTCAACTCTGTCGAAGACTTCACTAGGTCCGCTGGCACTTCGAGAAACGTCTGCAGCGCAGCCTCCCATCTTTGAGCCTTCTAAAATCAGTGGATTCGACTTTGGCATGAAAAAGTTTGGCCGTTCATCTGCAAAGATTGCAGCAGTAACACAACAGCAAGAAAAAAACTACGAGACAGACTAGCAGTGACTAGGGCTATCACATTTGACAACGTGAAGAAAAATGGCTAGCCCCTCCAGCAGTGACTGCATGTGATGCTGTGACATCGAGCCTGGTGAAAGCTGCCTAAAACCTCCGCATAGGATGGCAGTGTTGGCATAGCATTCAGGCCTTAGCTGGACTTCTGAAGAGAATTTACTCAACCGAGAAACGCAACCTCAAGATCAAGCACAAAGCTGCAAATCTCTTTCTTTCTTTCCAACATTCTGTTCAAAAGTCACCAGCAGAACGTCAAGGTCGGGATTCCAGCATTTCAAATCTTGGAAAAGAGAGAGGCTATGTTCCCATTCCTCACCACGAAGGCAAGCTGCCATGACCTGTGTTCCGTCGCCGCGCTAATAAGAAAATGACAACTGAAGTGCGGCAGGGTTCCTGCTTTGAGATGAACAACATAGATGTCATAGATGTGAAAGAATAAGTTTGCTTCATACGATCACATCAGAACCGCTAAAAAACAATGGGAATAACTTGTGATATCCAAGCAGCTGAATTGAAGGTTGTGGCATCAGCACGAAGGCGCTGTCTTTGAACCTGAAAAACAATCTGTGCAATGATCAAAACATTGGATGAGTTAAGAGTTGGATTGTATAGCCATATTGGGGGATGACCACCAATTCATTCATAATTCCGATTAGGGAGATGGATGACCATAAACCATTATGGAGCAAATGGTGTCGGCAGCCTACGCAACACACCGCTCCGAAAAGATGCGGGAAGCGCATGGTCACCGAATTGAAGGAGAGCCATCGTTGAGAATCCATTCATGCAGGTCACCAAGAAAAAGAAGGATTGAGTCTTGTGGTGCTGTTTGCCAGTCTGCTTCAGCGCAAGGTCCAGGCTGTTTGCAGCTTTGCTAAGACCGGTGTCCGAACCATAGCATTGCCCAGCCTCTTGTAGAATCCACAGGGCATGCTGCCATTGATGGCCTGGTCAGCCAGAAAAACTGCAACAAGCTCAGAGAAATGCCAACTCGCAGCTTGCGAGTTGAGTGCTCTCCGTTGAGAGTTTCACTATTTTGACTTGAGTTTTTTGAGTTGATGCATATTTCATATTTCAATATTTCATCATCTTTGTCTCTCCAAGGCGCCTTTACCACATGAGCTGGCAACCTCAGATGAGGGAAACTGAGCGAATACGGAGATACAAGTAGGTGGAGATCTTGGTGTCCTCTAACGTGCAGTTTCAAGTGCAAGCTATGAGTGCAAGTGGGTGATCTGCTGTCTTGTGCCACAGTCAACTGAAATACACTGAAATATGTGTTATAGTATCTTGCTCAGTCCGTCCAATTCAAGAGCACAACACTCCCCTTAAATTTCAGGTGCAGCTAGGAACCATAAGCACCCTGTAAATCTTTCTCCACATGTGCAAACTCTGAGGCTGTGGCCATGTTAAACAAGACAATACTTGGCTGTTTCTCCTCAATCCCATGGATGGAATCTGCTTATTTGGGGGATGAACATCCAATTATCAGCTACTCTGCTGTTGACCAGGGTACCAGGGTTTTGGCATGCCCACATGAATCTGACTTGCATGCGGTGCATGTGTACACAATATGAGCAGCTGCAATTGGCTCAAAAAGGAGCCTGCAGCAAAAGACTCACAGCCTCTGCCCAGGATGCCCCCTTCTCACACCTCAACTGCTGAAACTACCACCGTTTCTACACACTTGTGCTCTAGGCAAAATGGAACCCAAAGCCCCCCGAATGAAAGCCATAGCATTTTAGACTGATAGAGTCTGATAGAGACACAGAGCCAGCCCTTTGCATGAGCATGGTCCCGTGACTAGCTGAGTCAGGGGCGCATCGAGAATCGCTCCGAGGGTAACAACATCTGGGGAGACTTTCAAATCCTGACCCCAACAGCTTGGATCATGACAACTAATGACTTACTAATGTCAACGACGAGTATCTGTCTTTGGTTCATGTTACTTTGACATAAGTTGGGCCGGGTTTCCAGTATCGAGGGTGCCTAAATTCCGGGACATAGGGGAACGCATTTGTCCTGCACTCCTGGGGCTCACCAAATATATGAAATCGAGTCGGACATAGTCGTACTGTATTTTGTCAAACTCTGGGGCAGTAGTCCCCCGGCTGCAAACGATGGCCTTCATTTCTTTGAAAAGGCGAAGCGATCTGCTCGTTTGACGACCCTGCAAGCCCAACCCTTGCAACCCCTCCTTTGCACGTTTTGCTCTTAGAGGCACAAGAGGATTGTCAATAGGGCTCCCATTGTAGGACTATTGGACTTGTTTTTTTTTCCAGGGCATTTGGATCAGAAGTGACATCTTGCAGAAATTCTTCAGTTGAGCCAGTCGTCTTGCAGAAACGAACCGCCATCGAATTGTTGGGTTGATCTCCATTCTTTGCACCCAATGAATTGAAAGGGACTCGACTGGGACTCAACCCCCAACGTTCTGGACATGTCTGGACTTCACCAAACATGTCCGGCCTTGGTGCAACTTGTGATTGTTGCATTGTAGGTCACAACATCCTTGTCCTTCACACTCTCAAATACAGCCAAGGCCTCTGGCTGAGAAAGCTTCCAGGCTGTCTTTCAAACTCAACACAGTCAAACCGCAAAACCGTCAGAAAACCGAAAAACCAAGCTTCAAGACAGTCTTCCAGATGCTGCCAACTCTATCTTCAAACTCTTCAAACTCTTCAAACGACATCAACACGCAGTCTTCGAAACTTTTTGAAACTCACCTGTTTCCACGCAGATGCGTTTGCACATGCGCTGATCGCTGCCTCTATCAGAGCCCACAGCCATTTTTTTCTCCCGTGAGTTCAAAGATGTTCAGAGTTCAAATCACGAATGAAGTGAAAGTTTGAACAACTTCTGAAACCAGACTGCTGAAGTGGTTGATTATATTGTGGAGTTGCAGAACTCCACAAAAGAATGTTCGGGGGAATAAAAATGCAGTCAGTGTTTCAGAAAAAAAAGTTTGTTTGCAAGTAGACTTGGAACACATCGGCGGTCTGATGTTTGAGGTTTCGATCAAATAGGACATCTGATCTTGTGGAAATAGGACAGTAAACAAGGTTAATCAGATTTGCCACTACTAAGTCTTCAGATTCCACACAAAAGTTGCCTGAACTTGGAAAAGGCCATTGCGTTCCGAATAATCCGAATAGAGGTTTATAGAGAGGTTTATACAGAAAAGCACTAGCTTTCTGTAGTGCCTCTGACAGCGTGTTTCTTTCAAGTCCTGAAAACAAAATGTTCTGTGCTTGATTCCCAAAACCATCCGATTTCGTTACGACTGTTTTTGTTAGCTTGTCTAATAAGACTTTGTTTGTTGCGTCAAAGTTTTGTTCTGGCCTTTGTGGAATCAATGTGTTTTCTTTGAGCTGTTGGTTCAAGAAAAGACTTGGGGGACAGGGGGACAACACTTTGCTGGACGAAAGCTAGCCTCAATGTGGTCTGACCAGTAATGAAAGCGTGCTTGCATTCTCACTGTCAGGCGTCGTTTCTCAGCATCCGACGTTCTGACCCATTCTAGAAGACCGTGTTCCCTACCAGCATGGAATGGAGAGACTTGTGGTCAAAGAGTCTCAGTGAAAAACCATCCAGTCTCATTTTGCCCAATCCCTAGTTGAAAGCTAAAGCCAAGGTGCGTCCTTGGCGTAATTTGTGCTCCAATCTCAATTCAGAATTCCACAAGACTGGATCTGTCATTTCACTTTAAGGTGTATTTCAGAGTGCGTGATTGCAACTTCAATCTTGAGATCATTCTCACAGAAAAAACTGACAGGTGCTTGTCTTCCAACTGGAATGGTAGAAGTACCTCCGACAGCAAGACCAGGGCCCTTTGCCATTGTGCACCTTTCCTGCAGACCAAGCCGCAGTGATATACTATTGGAACCCACTGTAGCACGCTTTTTGTCGACGGTCTCTACAGGGCAACGCTGGTTGTAAGATCCCATTGTGCACCACTTGAAGATGATATATGAACCAATTTGCTTGCGCTGTTTGCCATCGGCAACTCATTTGAGTATGGTGTGAATATATATATATATATATACACATTGTATACACATTTGGTGTGTGTGTGTGTGTTTATATATATATATACACACATATATGTGTACGTCTACAGCATCTGTACAAACATTCGTCTTTGTGTAGACATGCACGCAGTAATACGCATTGTGCACAACACCTGGTCAGATTAGGTTGAAAAAAGACTAGCCAAAAAATCGCACACAAGACTCTTGTCGCTGAGGATCTCCAGTGAACTCAGCAGACAATTCCATGTCACCGCGTCTGGAAGAATCTCCTGGCTCTGCAAGCATCATGCGCACTTTACTTGATGGCTCAAGTTGTCAAGACTACAAAGTAATCTATTATGACATTCAAAGGAAGTCTAGCAAACTTGCGACTTACGAAATGTCGGCTTAGTGTTGCACCTCAGTAGATCAGTAGATCTTCATGGGATTGCTTTACTTCTTACCTTGCTTTCCCGATCTTTCTCATGTGTGCCTTCCTTGCAACGCGTCTCTGGCATGCTTTCAAGCCCGTCTCACAGCTTTGCGTCTCATGGGTCCTTTTTCCCCATCTCCACCACCAAGCTTATGGAAGAGATCCACTGTTGAGCCTTGCCACACCTCAAACTCTGCAAGACGGCAACTCCACCGTACATCCATCAGTGCTTGTGCCTGCTAGAGCTGTGTTTTCTGTCCTTTGGCACATCATGCCGTCACGATCTCTGTGGCCTGAGAAAAGTGCGAACTTATCGCCGAGTTGTAGCTACTGTGGTCGCCCAAGCCCTGGAGGAAGACAGCAAGTACAACTCGCACTTGCACAGCGATTCCATGCCCCAGACACCGCGGTGTCGTCCACAAAATGAAGTTCAGTAGAACATGTCGAACATGTTCATGAAATAACACATGCCTCTTCTCCCCCATTGCTTTCATTGCTCAAGTGGGCCTCTAGCAACTTCAAGGCATGCCTTGGTTTGGTGAATCACTTGTTGCATCACTTGTCTCTGGAATGCTATCGTGCAAGACAATATGGAGAGAATGAAAGTGTTGACAAAGCCTCCTCTCCTGCATGGGCGGTCACTTTATTTCCTTTCAACATCAAAACATGCTCAAATGGCTCGAAGAAAGGGTGTTTTTTCCTTGTAAGATTGGTTATACCCAGTTTTGCGTTTGCTCAACTCACTGAGGAAGAGCAGTTTTGGAAGCAGATTGAGAGATGTCTTTAGAGACCTTGACTTTGAGTTGAGTGCTTTGTTCCTCCTGTTTTGTGACCCCAGTCAGAACAATATTGTGATGGGCGAGCCGGTCAATCTGCACAAGTGACGCACGAACATGGCATGAATATGCGGGTACAGGACAGTAAAGAACAATATTGTGCATGGTCATGGGAGCTGAATTACGAAGTCTTTGTCCCGAGTACCAGGCCGAAGGGACCTGCGTGCTTCGTACTCGCACAGTGGCAAGATGTAAGGAAATCCTGGTCATCTATAAGAGCAACTGGATTGGCAGAAGAAATGTGTAACATATGTATCAAAATACATGCATGTACATATCTATGTATATGTGTATGTATATGTATATGTACACATGTATATTTACATACATGCGTTTTTGTATTTGTGCTTGTGTGGGTTCATTCGAAAACCATGCAGTTTGAAGCCAGGATGCAACCATGCGCTGCCACGCTCGCATGCAAAAAGTGCAAGCTTTTGCCCTGGCATGCAGTTTGCAGCATGGCCCTACATGGCTCTCCCAGCTCTCTCAAAAGCTTTAAAAGCCTTCATGGCGCGCCTTCTGCTTGTGGAACAGGTCTCTGCTTCATCTCCTCAAAAGGCCAAGAGTTTGGACCAAGCTTAATAAAGACAGAGTCTTCAGATCTTCAGATTTGTCCTGCAGAAGCTCCAAAGCCAATCTCCACTCCGTGGCCTCGCCCAAATCTGCGTGGCATTCGAGAGGGAAAAACTCTGAAGTAAAAGATCCAAATCTCTAGAAAAAACCTGACGAGGTGCACTGTGGATCCATTGGCAGAATCTGTCAACGGGTACACTCTTCTAGCATCTTATGATCTTATGGCTCTTATGTTTCGCTGCTTTGCCGTTTCAAGTTCCAGCGTCTGGAGGCACATAGTCGCAGGAAACAGAGCCTCCGGCCTTTCCACACTGTGTGATGAGCACCTCAGAAAGCTCAAGACAGGCCAACCTGCAAGGATAGTCTTGCCAGACTCCAGCACCAGCACTTGGTTTTGGGCTCCGAAGAGGACATCATCGGCTTCAATTCCAGAGGTTCGTGAATTGAGCCTCATGCTGGCTGGGCAATTCCTTGTGATTTTTTTTAAATAAATCCAGGAGAATATTGAAAAGATTTAAATTTGAAAGGTATTGCAGCACAGGAGCTGTTCGGCGAGTTTTGCAATGGCCACGTTCCACAGAGTGGCCTTGACAAAAAGTACACAGTACACTCTGTTTCTTGAAGCCAAATCCGAGCATCAAACTTTGATCTCCGGCCTCGCCATAGGCACGCATGCAAGTGGCAAGCCTCAGTCACAGTCTGTTGGAGAAATTTAGGAGCAGTGTGGAAGGTGGGACAGCTCCTGAGATGTGCACACATATTTGTTGACTTCGACCTACCAAGCGATGTGTTCTGAATTATACAAAAGGGCACAAGATATCAAAACTGACAACGATCAAGGGAACGCACTTGAGAACTGCTGCAAGGTTCTGGCCTTGTAGTCCTCCATCTTTTCGAAGAGATGCAAAGCCATAGCCTCAAATTGCATCGATTGCCCTGGAGTCTCCAGAACTTGCAACTTAGACACCCTGGCTGAAACTCCAAATGCATTAGCACGCAATACCTTTTGTAGCTTTCCTCAGGTTTCAACCCACTTTTTGACGGCAACCTTTGGATGGGGTGGACACGGCAACACAGGAATCAACACTGGACTGACCCAAGCTAAATGTTGCCACTCGATTCAATAAGGTCGTACCATGCATTGAAACTTCTATGCTAAAGAAGTCAACCACTCTGCGTACACTCTGTACAAATGCTGAAAATTCGAAGCACAGAACAGCCAACACGCTCATAAGCTTCCAACACATGCGTTCATCCCTGCGGGATTATCCACAGCATTTTGCAGTCTGACTCTGATGTTTTTGAAGTTTTACTGCATTGCCTTCAAAACAAAAAGCACCTTTACTGGCAAAAACCAGCTGAGACAATGTAAGCCCGAACTGAAATGTGGAGGAAAAACAAAGTGGGAATTCAAGGTATACAGCCTGCATTGAAAGCGGCAGCGTCGAGTTCGCTTGGCCCTGCCACTGCCTGGCTTTGAATATACCCAGACTCTGACTCTGGAGGAAACATCCCAATACTCAAAGTCTTTGTTGGAATAAGTTGTGCCAGTGAGAGCCTCTGTAGGTTCTAACTGAAACGTTCTCATCAAGCTTTGCAGTTCCAGGATTCAACCGCGGTTGATTCTTATAGGATTCCACGATTGAATCAGTAATTCTCAGAGCCCATTGAAAGTATTGAGCATTGTTGCTCCTTTGACTGGTGCTGTAATTCATGCATCTGCATACGCTGACATCAAATAGACCTCTGGATGGCATTGCATGTGAAGTGGGAGGCAAAAAGCAACAGCCACGAAGAGCACAGTTGCCTCTGCGAAAAGGTTCAAAGCAGCATCCCACCTCACTTGCCAAAAATGGACAGGCAGATTTCTCCTGCCCTGTGGAATGCCATGGACTGTGTTTAAGGGGGTACGGGGTAGGGCCTTAACATGCGTTTTGGCTTGGAAAGCGCTCTTGAAGATACATTTGCTGAACTTCTTCCGGCAATTTTTGATATGCTTCAAACTGGAGTCGGGCCATAGCTTTTGGTTCGACTATGTTAAACCGCACTTGATGCTACCCTACCAAGTCAGTCGCATCACTGGATCGAAGATTCACATCTGAACCAAGAATGACGGTGAGAGAACTGAGAGAACCAGGGTGGTTGGCCGGTTGGCCATGACATGTAGGGATTGTAGGGTACGTTCCGTGGTGTGAAAATACAAGCTTGCCATAGTTTGCCATGCCACATCAGATTCTTTCCTTGCTAATGACTGGAGGACCGCCCCTTCTAACCATACACAGGGCCATATCAGTGTTGCTATTCCTGAGGCATGCACTGTTTTGCTCGGGCAGCTTGTTTGATAGATTTGGTCAAGAACCTGGTCTATGAAGAGATTGGGTCGTACAAACCTCTTGACCTTGCCGACACAGTGACCCTTTCTTGAACCAACTCCGCCCTTTCCAAATAACACAAAGCAACGAACCAGAACACATTCTAGGCCGCCTGATGCACAATGCCATCGCAAATGATCACACCTCTGCAAAATCGTTTACTGCCTGCTACACGCTAGCACTGCTTGAATCAAAACACCAAGAATTGCTATCAATGTCTGCAATTGTTCACTTTTTTCCTGACTTGCCGGAGCCTTTGATGGAAATAAACTACATTTAATCATACTGTATTGCCAAATAACAAGCCGCCTGAAGTGAGCGACATGGCTGGGTTGCGGATTTCAAGACATGGTGTGACAAATGACTGACCTGCGAGATGGAGAGATCAGTAAAATCAATCAGGTGGTGAAATCAGGTGCTTAATCCAGCAAAACTTTCCCTGGGATAAGGAGTTTGCCAGCGTCTGCAAGAGTCTGGTTTGGTTGTCTTCATGGTTCACATGGTTCAAAGTTGTGAACAACCTGTAAGCACATAGGTAAAAGCCTTGCAGCTATATAATGAGATTCAGAAAGGCTGCAGTGAAACAAATGCTTTGATTTCTCTTGAAACAGGAGGTGCTTCATATAGAGCCAAACTCCTCTGCAGTGTTTGCTGTCAAGGTCCAACAGCTCAGAACCAGAAGTTATCCTAGACTATCTACATTTGTTACATAGCCTCGTAAGTTGTCCTAAGAAGTTGTCCTAAGAAGTTGTCCTAAGAAGTTGTCCTAAGAAGTTGTCCTAGACTTTTTGGATCTTTTTGGTCAGTTCATGCC
Source organism: Symbiodinium sp. clade C Y103 (assembly GCA_003297045.1). Lineage (NCBI taxonomy): Eukaryota > Dinophyceae > Suessiales > Symbiodiniaceae > Cladocopium > Cladocopium sp. clade C. Next base: position 87,517 of record BGPT01001596.1, read on the forward strand.
AATTTGACAAACAATGCCAGTGAATGATCACATTCAAGTGTAGGAGGCAAAGAAGAGCACGACTCAGACCCTATCTTTAACGGCGCAGTCTACATACAGCATATGTCCAGTGCCTCTGGAGACGTTGTGCCATTTTGGGTGCATAAAACTCCAAATACCTAGCAGTGCTTAAGTGGTTCGGTGGTGACTTTCTCTACAGATCTCCAGGAAAGCCAGCCAAGTCTGCCCCCGCTTTAAAGTCACAAGTCCAAGGGCACTTCGCAAGCACAATACCACCATCCCAGATCCGTAATCCAGTTGCAAGCTTGGCCCTCAATGTGGCAAAAGGACTGATGGACCGATCCTTCTGCGCGACAAGGGTGACCATTTGATAAAATCCAGACTCAACCAGTTTCAGCAGTTGCAGGCTACACAATGTCAACAAATAAAAGCATGTTGACTGCACCTTTGGCGGGAAATTCGATGAAAAGTCGCAAATTACATCAAATTCAGTACGCCTGAGTTTTCGGCGAATCAGGGGGATCAACGGTCAGAATCATTGGCCTGTCGGTTGTTCACATTTTGAAATCTAATGGCTCCTTGTTGATTTTTTGCAGATTGCTGCTCTCGTCCAGTGGGTAAAGAGCCTCCCGTTGATCTTGAAATCACCCTTGAAGTTGTAGAGCAGCATAAAGGACTGGAAAGGTGCAAAGATGTCCAAAATGTGCACAATACGGGTGTGTTTCACAATCCCAGACATAAACTGCCTTGGGATTCATAAACTGCCGCCTTGCTCCTGCAGAAGCAAGAATTCCATGAGGACAAAAAAATGGTAGTACGCAGCTGACGTCCATCCTCCGCTTGAAGTGTTTGTTGTTGAAGTAGGAACCACTGGTGTAGAGCCAGTGCTTGCAGTTGAAGTAGGGACAACGGGTACACTGGCGATCCTGCCGTCCAGGCAAAGGATGTGTCATGGATCTGCTCGGCACAAGAAATAAAACTGCTAAGTGCAAACAACTTCTGCAAGGGTACACAAGAAAGACACAAGAAGGAAGCCTAGAAACCCAATATAGAAACTCTGACAGACCAATAGAGTCCAATAGACCAATAGTGAAAGGACTCAACATGACTTGTTTGGAAGCACCCGCTCAACCTTGTCCCATAGCCGCTGTTGACAGTTTGTACAGCCTTGACGCAAATCTGCAAAGGCAAGGGAACATGAAATGCATTGGACGCACAGTGCTCCTTGAACAGTCAAGACACGAAGCGTCCATACACTTTCTGATCATGTGTCACCGCTCTTAGATCGTAGCAGGGACTTGTATCACCCTAGGAGCAACCACAGGCGCTGCATAAACCTGCACAAAGGCAGCCACGTGATCAACAGCAGCCGAGGAAAGTGGAAATGAGATCCACACAAATGTGGCTCCTTCAGCAGAACAGAGCTTTCAAGCCATCTACTCGTTGTTGAAAGGTTTGGGGAGAAAGACTAGGGCAAGCCAACCGCATCTAACCCATTCAGGCCTGCGCTCCAGTTGGTTGGTGTACTATGTGCGGCGTGCAGTAGGCAGCGCCAAGGTAAGTCGCCATTCCCGCCATCAGAGCTGGATAAATCAAAGCCGTTGATCACCGCACGACCTGTTGAACGCTCACGGCACTTGAAGAATACCATGATCCTATTGAATTTACCATTGCGTCATATTGAATCTAGTGATCATGCTGTGCGATGCATATGACTGTCTGGTTGTGGCTTGCCAGGGTGCTGCTCATGCTTCATGAAGCCGATGGTGTGTGAGGTGATTGCAATCTCTGCAAGACAAAGTCGAATCTTGCGAGTTTGTCTAAGTTGATTCTGTGTGGAGTAAAAATGCAAAAGGAAATACCGAGCTCATCGATCCACATGTGCCTTTTGAATAAATCTACGAGACAACCAGCTTCAGGCCGGACTTGTTTTCACTTTCCGCTTCCAGATTCATCACTGTTATATCAAAGCGTCTCAAAATGGGCTGGCAAGAAGGTGATCCCAACGTAGAGTTGGATATTACTCCAACTGCATTTGCCAGGCATGCAATTCCAGTAAGCATAAATCAGAATCTACCATGATCTACCCAAGATTGAAGAATTCCCCTGACAAATCATGAGAAGTTGAAGAATAGCCCTGGCAAAAATGCTTGCAGAGGTTTAGGAAACTATGCCATTCCTTTGGCGACGCCAAGCTGCGCCTGTTCCAGCTCAGATACTCAACGCCTCAGACCGGGGCCAAGGGGGACTAAGGTTCCGAATGCTGTCATTGTGCAAGGTTCACCTTGGCATTTGCGCAGAATCGCCAGCAACCATGGCAGCTGCAAAGCCCAAGATTCGTGAACTGTGCCGGAATACGCAAGCACCAAATGTTTGCAACCAAAACGGCATGGCCCGTCTGGTGTTCAACAATGACACAGCTCACAAACATCAACAACTTAAAATCCAGGTGAGAATTAAGGTATGGCGCAAAAGTCCACAAGTAGGCTCAAGTTCCTTAGAAGCTCTGAGCCACAAGCCTATGAAAGAATGCATTTCATGCGCGTGTATCAGGTAAATCAGCTACATTGGTCTTGTGTCCAACATCAAATGCAACGAAGCACATCGTTGACGCAACTGTCGCAACTGCACAGGAGTGCCAAGCCTTCGCTATCTAGTTTGGCTCCACATGGTGCATACTCTTTCAAGAAATTGCAAGGTTCCTCTTCGGATATTTCCAGAATGCACAATGAGTGAGGGAGTTGGGTGCAGTGCTTTGAACTGCAGTGAAACTAGTGTTGCTCTCTTGAAAGCATCTAGGATCCTTGTCAGGGTCCCTTGCACCGAAATCAAATGTAGCCTCAAAGCTCAACAAACTATGTGGAGAACCTGGATAGCAGATCTCCCTGCCTGAAAATACCAATGTGAAACATCTTTTTAATTGCAACTAAATGCCACTGGGAGACTTCAAATTTCAGGTAACCAAGTTGAAGTTTGTCCTATACTTAGTTATTACTCCATTTGCAAAAGTTTGCCGTATTTGCGTTTTCCGCTTTTCTTTCACAAATACTTTGAGTACATCCCAATGGCGTCGCAAGCCGTGTCTAGCTGGCAGGTATTTGAGCTTCAGCTGCATCCTGACCGTTGGAGAAGTGGAGATGGACCATCTCCCACTCGTTGCTGAGCGGGAATCTTCACAAGTTTCCAAGACCACAGAACAAGCAACAAGATGTCTCATATGGTCATATGGTTTGTAAATGCAGGACTTCCCCTCCGCAACACGCATTGTCCTCCAGTGCCACGCGCTCCATCTCCTAGCAGTGCAAGCAAAACCCACAAGGAGATTGCGTGAATTGTACTCTGGCTGGTGGTTGGTTTTAATCGGGATGGAAGAACATTCACCAGATTTGCCTTGGAAGGATCCATGATTTGCAAAGCCAACACGGCCAACACCATGAACCATCACCAGATATCACCAGTACTACCTATGGATCCTATATGATCCTATGGTAGGTCGGTCCTGGATCTGCTGGAGTTGCTGTTGCCGTTTTTTCAAAGCCTGGCATCAAGGCCAGACTGCGGCAGCCCACAACACAGGGCAAGACATGGCAAGAATAGTCTGCCAGTAGTCTGCCAGAATTTATGAAATCGAAATCTGCCCCTTCGTATGGCACCTTTTTCTATATTTCTGTGGTGAATATGCGGCATGTGATTTGTTGCTAACCCTGTTTTCATCTATAGTGAGACTGCTGATCGTCTTGTGATGGACTTCTCTTCATTTTCCAGTTGCTGGTTTCCTTTCCCCCATTTGTTCGTAACATTTCTCCGTTTCTATAGTGCTGTGGTGGGACTACTATAGATTGTGGGAGCCTGACCTGAGAAGATGAGAAGGCTATTCCATTCAACAATATTGAACAGGAGACATCGTTGCATGCATTGCAAGTCGATATTGACACAGGATACTTGTGCTCCGGTGCGGGATGCAAATAAGAGTTCAGCGCGCTAAAATCAACGCAAAGGCGACCCTGCCATACAATGCCATATGTAGTTCTGCAATGCGTGGAAGAAGTTGGTTCTTGCAAGTCTTGGTGGGATGAGTAGGGAATGACAACCCGACACACAGTCTGTGCCTCCATCTTGGTTTCCATAGCTGACAACCAGGTGTCTCCACAGGCCTTACAATGTCTTACACTGAACAAACAAAGCTCCACTTCCTGTCCCAAGGAAATACTCTAGACCTGGATGATTCTGTTTGTTCCTTTCCCGACGCCATGGCTGCTTCCCTTTGAGGGCTTTCAAGTGTTTTATGACCAAAGTAGCTATCAAGGTTGTCCGACAATTGTCTTCTTCATGTCTCATCCGCTTCTGTATTTCCTGGTCGCTCGTATGCGCCTCTGAGCAGAGTTTCTTCATGCCGCCAGCAGCAGACGGATCCGGTCTTTCAACTGCATACCTTTGAACAAGTATGGCATGAGCCCACGGTGGGCATGTTTGCTCGGAGGCTCACATATAACTCATGCTTTTCAGTCTAATGTCCTGAATACTAGTTGTGGATGGTTTCAACAAGAACAGCCAGAGGGAAGTCAGGAATGATGCACCATAAAAAGTGCCGGGTGAATACTGAATTCTTATTCAATTGGGTAGAGAAAGGCATCCAAGACATCGTGCAAATTTTGCAGTGCGCCAACCCTTCAACACGCCACCACAACAGCACTGCTATTCCCAGAGTAAGATAGTTTTCCACCGCATACAAATCCAGGTCACTGCGCATAGAACTGCTTGAAGCACCTTGAAAAAAAACGTCTTGGCTCGGATAAAGAAAGTAGAAAACCAATAGAATGTTGTAAACGTCCACCATGACGATGCTTCAAAATGGTGCTTTCAGGATCAAACTGATAGCAGCAAAGCTTTTCTTCGCCCAGTGCTGTGTTTGACCTGGCACATGCATGCACATGGGAATAACTCTCTTGAGGAAATGCTAGCTTGGCAACAGTCGACAGAACGTTGCTTTGTAATGCCTCTCACCAAACTAATTTCATCTATCCGACTCATTTGGCATGTGCATGATTATGTACAGAGACCTATAGCCTAAAAAGAAAACTCATGCGACTTATGCTTGGCAACATGAGCTTCAACATTGTGCACAACATAACTGTGTCTGCCAGACGTTTCTGCACTCTGGCTCTCTGCGGGCAACTTTCCTGGTGTGCTTGCGCCTGTCCAAACTTCTCAAGTCTCAGGCTTTGACCAAATGTGACAAGCAGAGGCACACAGCAGGCACAGTGGCAGCATGGCAGAGCTATCCCGCGGTGCTGAAACCGAGGCACGTTCCAGGTTGACTTCGCTGCCGCCCAACATCGTCCAAAAGGATCCGACAGAAGCCTGCACAGATCCATTGTGTGAAAGAGAAGAAATATAATGGTCACATTTGGGAGCGGTCTTGATAGTACCACTGGTGATTGCTTTCCATCATCTCAAACCTCCCTCCCCAGCCAATCGGATAAAGCCAGGCACGCCTTTGCGGCTGGCACTTTCTCAAGGGAATCTGCAGGCTTGGCACCTGTTCCGACTTGTGAAAGGGGCAGGAATCAGCATCCAGTTGAAAGGCTGAAAGGACTTGTTTGCTGAGCTTTGCAAAAGAAAAAGCTCGGCACCAGATTCTCGTACTGCGTTCAGCTTCGCCACCCACGAAAAGTGGAAGCGTTCGTCTGCCTTGTCTCCATGCTTGCAATGCCTCTTGGAAGCTGGCTGCGGAGTCCTGCAACTGACTTCGGAATCTGCACAAGCTGGACAATCTGTACATGCTTCTGCCACAAGGCAAACCTCCTCATTGAAATTGCCTTCCAGCAGGTTCATCGAGAAACCTCCAACATCCAGGCAAACAAAGATTTTGTCAGAAAACGAGTGAGCCCTTCACATAGCCCCCCACATTGCAACTGTTGCACAAGTTTTTTGAGGTGGCGAAACCGTCTTGCCAAATCGCGCACCAGCACAATCTGCCCCTGAGAAATGGCATCGTTTGGGATGCTGCCCATTCCAGCATCCCAACCTGCTTCTTGTGACGCGCGTTCAGGAGGAGAAGCTTGTTGCGCAACCTGAACAAAGGAAAAAGATGGAGAAACATCTAGGATGATGCACACTGCAAGTCTTCTGAACATGTACCAACATGTCCAAAGCAGAGCTGAAAGCCAGTGTACTGCTTTGTTAGAGCTTTGTTGCTACTGATTAGTTGATAGAAGTTGAAGCTACCCTCAGCACTCTGACGTTTGACAACTAAGTCACATAAGACCCAGAACAGAGTCTGGCCTCGGATGAGAAGCTTACCTTTCTGCTTGGTTCCACGCCTGTATCTCAAAATATCTCAAGTGTATGTAAACACGACCAGAGCTGCATATTCCTGGTACATGTCTGGTTCGTCATGATTGGTCATGCTAATTGGCAGACTTTGATGCTGAGATGCTTCCACAGAGAGAACCAACAAGGAAGCATTGGGCAGCATCTCAGGTCGCAACGCTTTGCTTGGTTTGGCTTCATTTCAGCCAGGCGCCTCCTAAGATCTACAGTGAATCTACAGTCTCTCTGGACAGTAATTTTTGGTCCAAAGTACTGCATGACGTTTCACATAGTTCACTAAATAGATGAACATGAACATGGATTCCAGCTTGCTTTGTCTCACCGCTTGCTGCAAACACATTCTATTTACAGCTACACTACCCCGGTCCTGAGTTTAAGAATGTGCCCGGCAGCCATTCCAATTTGCTGCATGTGCTGCTCCTTGCACTCACCGAAGCAATTGGCTCTAAATCAGAAGTCATGTCAAGAGCTTTGATTGTGAAGCATGCTATACGGGATCCGCAACATGTGAATTGTAGCCAAAATCAATATCGTGAAGGGGCTCTATTTTCTCTGCAAGCTACCACCATTATTCTGAGCTGGAATTCATAGCTGCAGTGCTGCAGCACCTTCGTTCAAAATATGCATATGTATATATATATATATATGCATATATCTACATACATTTATATATGCAGACATATATATATATATATACAGATACATTTATTCATATGTACACATGTTACATATGTGTATATACGACAAATGAAGCTTACAAGAAGAAAGACTTGCCGCACTGGGGATCTTCAGATGACAGAAATGCTACAAATGCCAATACAGCAGGTACTTTAGGAATCTTTAGGATTCAAGAGTCCACAGAGTCCAAGTCATTCCAGAGACTGTGAAGCTGTGCCCGTTCACTGCAGAAAATTACTTTGAGACCCTCAGTCGTCTCCTCCATCTCCTTCACAACATCCATGCAATCGAAACCATGCTCCTATCAAAGATGTTCAAAGGTTATAGACTCAGGGAGAACACAAATTGGGAAAAAGAAACGCACTGCTCAAAAACCTCAATTAATTAAGCTAGCTTCTCGACATGAGACTTCAAACCCACACCAAAGAAACACATGTCACAAGCGACAGTCACTGACACAGTGTTTCAATGGCTCCATGAAGAGGCTGACATATCTGTCGAGCTTCAGAGAGCACAAAAATGCCTCGAAACACAAGACTATCAGTGACTGCACACACACACCACTTGAAAGTTTTCCTTGGATGCAACGCAACCATCATTTCAGCAAAGCTGGTGCACAGACTTCAAAATCAAGTGCGGCCTCCACTTCCAGGGCATCTCGATCTTGGTGCTGCATTGCTGCCTGTTCGATCACGGGAAGAGCTTTCTAAACTTTCCGAACTATCACCATCTTCCAGGCTCTTACTGCCAACCGCAAAAATCATCAGCAGTTCAGAACATGTCTAACAAGTCTAACATTTCTACTATGCTCAGCTCCCTTTTGATTGCCTTCAAGTTTGAGGCTGCAGCGCCTTTGGCCTGAGCCGCTCTTTTCATGCAGAATGCTGCAGAATGCTGACACTTGTCTTGATGTTTGATCATTCTAAGGGATCTACTCTACAGGACCATTGAGGACCTTTGGTTTATCCCTGCTGATTCATGACATGACATTGCGAACGTGAAAAAAACGAACATTTTCTTGGTTCTGGTGACAACTCGTGTGAATTTCCTTCTTGCAGGCTACAAGTAGCAAAAATAAAAACGGGTCCATCGCATGTTGTCTAAGTCTAAGTCTGCTCACCGCCAGCTGAAGCGAGCCTCCGTTTGTCGCCCGGACAGCAACTGAGTCATTGGACTGGCCGAAGCTGCCTGTATGCAGATGCGATAATCGTTCTTCGGACGGGAATTGAAGGAACAAATTAGCAAGATAGATTTTGTGGCATAAGATGGCACAAGTCTGAGAAGTATGAATTGTTTCCATCAAGGTTCCTGTCAGTGGCCCTCTGTAGCGTGGGAAGAGATATCTTTGTTGGGGCCTCTGATGCAGGCGACTTTGCTTCCGGCTTCTCTTGCCTCAAAAGTCAAGTTTTGAAATTCCTTCGGAATAGAGACGACAGACACAGAAAACACAGCCAAACAACATCATCAATGAAGAACAGGCTACTGTACCCCGCGTGATCAAAACAATGAGACTGAGCAAAGGCACTTTTGATCGTTAGATTTCTTTGGTTTTGGAGCCTCACAACAGTTTCTCTTTCAACCCACCACCAAGTGAGAAAAGTACGTTCCTGTCAGTTTGATCAATTCTTGCGTTCGCTCCAATGCAAACAAGACTAGATCTGCTGTATATGACCTTATCTTCCATTGCGTTCAAGTGTGACATTTGCCAAAAACCTTGCCTCCAGCACTGACCTCACATAGCCTTTTGTCAAAGGTTTGCTACTCGATCCACTCTTCCACCTGCAATTTTGGGTTTTGCGTCCTATCAGGGTTGCAGTGACCCAATGCGACACACTGCTTCAAGCAGACTGCTTGAAATGCACAATATCATCAGCACCACACCCGAACAAGATGTTCTTGCATGAAACATGGTTTTAAAAAAACACGAGAAACAGATCAAAGTCCAACTGTGAGACATGGCAAAAAACTGCAAGTTCCATGGTGGATAAAACTAGAAAACAAGGACAAAACATGTTCGCCAATACATCCGTTTCAATCTTTGACTGACATTATGGAAAAAAATCACTGAACAAGAAAGGCACCTGCCATCAGGACCTGGCCATTCAACAATTGGAACTGATCAGGCTGATCATTCAATTGAAGCAACTGCAACAGGCTGTCGCTAATGAGTCGCTAATGTGGGGAATATCGGCCTCTCAACAATACGGTTGACTACATGGATGCTGAACCTTTTATTTCTTCTGGTTTCTGTTGATTTGAAAGTCAGTGATCTGAGGATTACACTTTTGCCAGACTGCTCAGCAACCTTACGTTTCGAACGATGCCGCAAACATCGTTCACTCCCGACAAACAAAAACATCCAAAACGATGCAACAAAAATTGTTCACTCCCAACAAACAAAAACATCCAAAACAAACGGTAAATTTGAAGATTCAGGCCCCCACATCCATGGTTCTCCGCAAGAGTTCCAACTTTGCTTCCATTTGTTTCGCCTTTTGCTTCGGATTCACACGAAGCTAGGCTGCCATGAATGCAATGCCTGCACTCCATTCACAAAGAACAGAGTACACTGACTCCACGGGATTGATGTCACACAAGTTTATACAACCCTTCATCGCCCCCACTGCCTTGGGATAAATTGAAACACAACTGCTGCAAATTGCGTGTGGCAGTGCCTCTTCTTCCATCCGTCTGGTATCATCTTTTCGAATCGTGACGCCTTTAGCCTGCAATGCAGACCACATGAATAATTCGATGCATATGGGGTAACAAAATTTGGTTGTCATGTCGCAACAAGGTACAGATGCCTAATTTGTTCATTGATAGGTAAAATACGTATTGCATGTTACCATTTTGGACAAAACAAAAGCAGATGCCGTTCAAAAACTGTGCATCGGATCACCGCCCAACCAGAAGCTACGGCCCAGGCTCTTGCCATTGGAACCATGCGAGGGTCGAAGAAACAGTAGATGGTAAACGAATTTGCATGATTTCACTTGTTTTCAACACACATATTTCAAATCTTGTGCAAAACACTATTTGATGCATGCGTTTTTGCGCACTGTAACTTGGCCAAACAAAATGCACCGTCAATTGAGCAATCACAAAATTTCATTTTCGACTGATCAAACGGCAAGGGAACGCGCATGCAACAGTAACAGGTTCACAAAAAAAATCCACCCATGGTTTTGCATTATTTGAGTTTGAAGCAACGGTTTCAAAAAAGGAAGAAATTGAGGTTTCCCAATTTTGACTTCGATGCGTTTTGCTTACCAGAGTTGGAAATAGTTGATTTCACCATTTATGGAATTTGGATTTATTTTTTGACAGTTTTTGCCTGGTTTGAAGTTCGAATTCACGGTCCATTTTTTGTTGGCAATCGCGGCATTGATGGGAATTAATCACGGATTCAGCCTGTGCCCCCAGGATTTGTGGTTGTCCACTGAAAATGGAAGAATCAATCCATAATCAATTGATTCACAAGCTCACCAACGCAACAAAACAAACCCAACATTGAGTAGTGTCCCCGCCCTTCACTTCTGGAATGTTCTTTAGAGGGTGTCCACATAATCCCGATAAAGGTTTAGGCTAACATTTCCCCGGCATGGTTTGTTGCAAATATACTGGTCAGGTTGCAAGTTTCCAGCGTTCCGGTTTTGTTCCGGGTTTGGGTTCGGCACACAAGGAGGCACCGCTCCTAGACCCAAAGATTGGCACCCAAGACTCAGTGCCGTTGAGAATATGGGAAACTGACATGTCTGGAAAATTTTGGAGAAAAATTGTCATGGCGTGAAGCCAATCAACACCATTCTCGCCAAGAATGTGAAAAATCAATAAATTGAAAATGGTACCTTGTGTGTTGTTTTCACTAGACGACGGATGGCCCGAGAGCGAAGAGAAGTATAGTGAGATATGTAATTGTGAAGATCGTATAACATGAAATATATAGAGAGAGGAATATNAATGGATAAAATGCAAATAAAAAGAGATTGATTGATGAGTATGTGAAGACGTGAGGATGTGAAGATGTGAAGATGTGTGATGTGAGGGGATGAAGATGTAAGCTTTTGAAGATGTGAGGATGTGGTGAGATAAAGATGTAAAGATGTGAAGATGTGAAGATGTGATGATGTGAAGATGGGGAGATGTGCAGAGAGAAAG